>JASAND010010167.1:0-39210 GCA_030248195.1 Trissonchulus latispiculum
ATGGCTAATTAAGTGTTTCCCTAATCCGCAAAGTGCCTTTATAGCTCATATTATGAGGGGCGCTCCGCGCACCCTCATGATATACTCTTGCTACAGCTCGCAAGATTAGACTCCTGCTACCTTCCGTTTAATGCTCTGACACTCTAACCAACTAAGCTATACAGGAGCTTCGTGATAAAAGATCTGGGACCGGAATTAGGACACAAGCTTAAACGTACAAGAGCACTGGTGCTTACTGCAGAGAGTCAGTGGAGAGAGACAACTCTTAAGGCTCCCCCGGAAATACTGGGCGTGAACCCTACCAAAAAAGGTGAACATAGAGGGATTTTTTTTCAATTTACGAAAGTATAGTGCCACACTTAGTGTGAGTCTAAAATCGAGCTGTTCTACATTAAAATGACACCCATAGGATCACAGGTTAACACTGGGGTCTAAGCCCGTCCCACAGCCTAGACAAGTTCAAGTGCGACCTACCTCAGGGACAAGGAGGGGTAAGCAGAATTGGCTGGAAATAGGTTGTCCCAGTCGCACCGAAATTCCGAAAAATTTCCAGCCCAATTTTTACTAAAAATTGATAATTTTGCTGCAAGCTCTTTAAAAATTGTGAATTTCTCTTACTAATAGCGTTAGTTTATGCCTATGGTGCAATCATATCGAAAATTCGGGCTGCGAGTTATAAAAACTGCAGAGTACACGAAAACATGGCACAGCACAGTCTTAAGTTTGCAAAAAAAAGTACAACGGAAACATAACCTAATCAGCCCAGATCGAATGAAAGTTGCACATAACAAAAGCCGAAAAAACTTTGGCTATTACTGCCGGGATTCGAACCCACGACTTCCAGACTACCGCACAGCCACACTAACTGAGCTAATGTAGCCTAAGCAACTCAACCGTTCAATTATCAAATCCTAAGCAGAACACGACACGTACTTTTAATACCCTCCAGCAACACAAACAAAGCACAATCTCAAATCGAGCACAACCCTACATACACAGTTTACTGGGGAAAACCTTCACAAAAATCAGTTTAATACAATCTAATACGTAACAAACAAGATAAAAAGTTTCATCAGACGAGCACAAAAATACAGATTATACTAAAAGAACAGACCTACATGCTTAAAAAACAGAAAATAAAATCACGGAAATAGCACGGTTAAGTAGAAGACACAAAGCAGTAGATACCTGAAAATATGAAACTAAAGAAAGCAAAATGGAAAGGAAAAGCCAAAAATATAACACAAAAACAGGCTACACTATGTAACAGGCTGTGATAATAAAGCTAAAAGAAAAGTAAACTAAAGCAGCAACTACAGATATATAGGTAAAACTGCAATTACTACAAGCAAACTACAGTTTCAATAGTAAACATTCTAATGAACAACAGAACCATCAAAAATGCATAAGCAAAAACCAGACACACACAAGGATATAAACGGAATAGTGTTCACAAAAAAGTGGCACGTATACAATTCTTAAAATAAAACATGAGAAGCTATTGGGCAATTTTGTTGGAAATATGAAAAAACTGTGGCAAAGCAAGTTTTCGTTCACAAATCGTAAACTACCACTGTTTTGGTTGCACACTATTACTATTCAACAAAAACGCAATTCTCTGAACAAATATCGCAGCATTATTTGCAAAGACAAACCCGATGTAAACTAAAGCAGTTACGCTAGTATACGTAATGCACACGCAGATACCCTGACATTTTTTCAGTTTGCCCCCCACTTTTCGGTTCCCCCTCCACTTTTCGGAGCCCCTCCCACTTTTCGCCAAGCCCTTACCCACTTTTTTGGGGGTCGACCAAAAGTGTCAAAAAATTAGGTTTTTGAGGTAAAATTTTCAAAAATTTTCTCAAGTTTTAGCTAATTTATGGACTTATAAGCTCCTTTTTAGCTTAAAAACGTCAGTTTTTTTGCGTTTTATTTTAAAAATGTAAATTTTTCGCTAAAAATTTCGGTATATTTTTACCTTTGGCTCGCCCCACCCACTTTTCGTCCGCCCCCCCCCCCCCCCCCACTTCCCCCTCCCTTAGGGGGGGGAGCCCCCCACTTTCAAAACCCTAAAAAATGCCAGATATATATATATATATATATATATACCTACGTATATAAGCAGTTAAACCTAGTTCTCTACTGAAAGAAATAGCAATTATATAAATCCTAAAACTAAAAGCAATATCAAGCACAATAGAATTATTATATAAAAACAAATTGCTTGGCATATTAAGGTGACACGCACAAACTACACAGTATATAGATAAAAATGACATAGGAAATTACGCTATGAAAACGTTTGGAAATTTTTCAAAAAACCAAAGTAGTAGAGAAATACGGAATTTTCAAAAACTTTGTACACTTTCCGCTCTGAAAATTGCTGTACGATGTTTCTAAACCATATCATCGTTGATATATTTGCCGCAGGCGCTTAAAATGTTTAAGTTCACTATTAAAAAATTTACGCATGACTGTTAGTGTTGACTAGGCGAAAAGGGCAAAATATCAAACTTTGGCGAAACTTGACGTCACGTCACGATATTTCGAAACTCTCAAACATTAACAAATAGAAGGCAAACAACTTATCAACGAAAAACGAAAAATAAAAAGCAATGATCAATCAGAAGTTAGATATTACGTAACGTAACAGACTACATAAAGAAGGTGAGAATACACTAAACAAGCTACAGAATAAAACACCAATAAAACAAAAAATGCATACAATCCAAAGCACGAAAGTAGACACAAACCTGGGTTTACTGCTGTGGGGGGCGCAGAGCGCCCTCCATTTTTGGGTCCCCCACTCGACCATACCTCTATTATTAAGGGCTTCCCCCTACTCACCCTAGGATATGCCTAGAAATTGCCAAATTTTTGAAGATTTTTGGTCAAACATTTCAAAAACGTTCTGGCTTCGCAAGTATTTTTATCGTTTTTTGGTACTAAAACCTAATTTTAGAGCACTTTTTAGGTTAGTTATAGCAGTAGAAAACCGGCTATTTTACTGTATTTTAAGCATTTTTAGCCCATTTTATCCCCCCAACTTTTTTCGCTTAAAATAAACCCAGCAAACACCGATCTTTTTCGGGAAAACAAGTGAAGGTAAACCGTCCAAAAGGTTAAGTACGCAGTTCAAGCAGTTCTAATTTTCGATACCTCTCCCTTACGAACAACACAATACGTATATAAATAAATTTCAAACCTTATTCACATCTAAACATTTTCTACTAAAAGGACCAACTACAAACTTCAAAATTCAACTCTCGAAGGATCGGAGAAGCGTTTCAGTACAAATTTCGCCAAAACCAATTCTCATTCCCGGCACCCTCCAGGGTAACCTGCGGCGCGGGGAGCGCAGCCAGACCAACGGTACCCATCCCTGTTTGGCTGTGCATCTTCAGCACATGACGCGCAAAACTGGTCCTATGGGCATAGGCCGAGGCGGGGCAAAGGGGGCAGACATAGGGGCGCCGGGTGGCAGGGAGTTTCAGAACCGGTTTTATATCGGCCGACGCGGCAGCGTCATCAGTTATCGCTGACGCGGGTCGACTACGCTGACCAGCGCAGCCGCCAGGAGATCGGCTAGAGCTGGCGGCACAGAATTGTTCGTGTTCGTCGCGACTGGACCGGTACTGGAACTGACGCTGACAGTGACCGCAGACAAATTCGGGCGTATAGGATAGTCTGAAAATAGAGAAGGCAAAATCAATTAATTCTAGAAAATAGAATTAATGAATTAATAAAACTAGAAACTAGAAAATTAATTAATTCGTGAAATTGAAATTCATTAAAGGAAATAATTACGTAGACCGTAGTTGAGACAATCCTTCTGACCAAAACTCGCTTTAATATAAAAATAACCAATATGCAAATGAGATACGTCTGAAACCATTTACTTGCCGTGGCGGCACTATGAAGACCTGGCCCCTTTCCTTTGCAGGGGCGTTTCCCGGATTTTTAAACGAGGGGGTCCAGACCTAAATTTCCCCAAAATAGCCAAATTTGCATTAAAAATTTCCGAATAGGGGAGTCCGAATACCCTGGATACGTCCCAGTCCCTTTGCTACCTATTTAGGCAAGCTTTGGAATGACGAGCTCGTAACCTTAACGTCAGTTTAAATAGTCACAAATGACAATTTTGCCAAAAATCCTTGTCAAAAAGATCGGAAAGTTCTCCCACAAAGTGACCTGAATACAAATTTTTCAAACATTTTAATTCCAGGTTTCAGGATTCTTCTACTTCAAAATTAATAATTCGGGGAAAAGAGCAAACCCCACAAACAGCGCTCTCTAGAAAAATCAGATTTCAAATTGTTCTTTTTTAAAATTTTTTCTTCCTTTTTTAAGTTAGGATGTTCATTTTTAAATAGAAAAACTAATAAAAAATTTGCAATACAAACTTTTTACAGCACATTACAGCAATTTACTTTTGCCTCTGAATTCGAGGTAAGGGTGGCATGATGACCCGATCCCCCCTCCCCCTCTGGCTACACTATGATCTAGTTTAACTCACTCTGAAGTTAACATAAACTAAAGTCCCCCTGCATTACGATGTCTACGAAAAGATTCATATATACCTGTGAGCGGTCACATGTGCCCGGCAGTCAGCGTCAATGGCAGCAAAAGCCTGGGGACAGAATGGACACAGGACGGGCTGGGCGCCGCCGTGCGATTGACGCTCGTGACTGGCCAGCCGGGTCAGGTCCGGGTACTGACGCTCACAGTAGACACAGCACAGGTTCCCAGAGGCGGGGGCCACCGTTTGACACTGACGTCGAGGATAATCCTCCTTTTTCGAGCTCCCGACTTCCTTTTTCTTTTTAGCATCAGCTAAAGTCAAGGATTTCATGACATTTGTGTGGTGGGGATTTTTCATATTGCGACGCTTGATGACCGCCAAACCACCGGACTTTCTAAGCCTGCCAACGGCATTGCTTGTCGGCCTGGATGGGTTTAACTTTTCCCCAGACGGATAAGATCTAACTGAGGGTCCATTGCGGCTGCTGCGGATATGCTTCTGTAGATGAATCTGAGCAGAGAGACAGCTGGCAAAAGTTGCACGACAGATCAGACAATAGACAGTAGTAGTGGCGTTTTCCGTTACGCCGGTAGTTGCGGAAGACACACTTTTGTAAGTTGGCGGCATGATCGGGGCGAATTCAGGAATTTCTCTTGAGAGGAAACAAATCTCAAAGCTGACAATCAGTGTATATGTATATATATATATACAATGTATATAATCAATTCTATCTAAGAGATTACAACAAACAACTACCAGTTCATGTACGTATATATATTTACGTAAGCACAGTTGTACCTTGACAAAAGTTGGGTGGGTTCAAGAGGTCTTAGGATCGGGTAGGGATGGGGTAAAAAACTTTTTCGCAAACGTTTAGAAACAATTGCAACTTTTGGTCCAAAGCTTAAGTCAATAATTTTGGGGGAATGCCACGACCGCCGTGGCCTAACGGGTGAAGCTATTGCCGAAATATTTGGCGTGTAGAATGACGATCTCAATATAAGCCCCCAAGCCGATTTTTAGCTATATATCTGGCTCTCCTCTACAGTCTGCAGCAGGGTCGACATTTTTTTGAAAACTTTGTTTCTGAAGTGGAGGAAAAATGGTAATGTTTAAAAAATAAAGTAACTTAGTAACGTAACTTTAGTATCAATAGCTCTATCCCAATAATTTCTATTGCAATCAAGAGAGAACATGCCTGGCTGTATTCTCACACAATTGAAAATACATCAGGAAGCCACGTGATCTCTGTAGTCTTTATAAAGGATATTTCAATTTTGTGAACGTCAAACATAATATGTTATATAATACATATACATATATATATATATATATATACAAGTAACAGAAATGCTCCGCACAAAAGGGGATAATCTGTGTGTTGGGCCTGTCTATCCTTTAAATTCCGGTTGAGAAAGTAAAGGCATAAATCCGACACAACAACGTTTGGTGGATGGTTCCATGTCAAAAGCTGCTCAGCTCACTTAGGGCTTTTCAGTTGATACCAAATTTGACCACTTTTGAAAAATTTTATTTTTGACCCAAAATAGCCTAAGTCCCCACCCCACCCCACCACAGCACTCTACAGCCACTTTGGGTACGCAGTTCTATGACAAAAGTTGCTCAGCTCACTTAAGGCTTTCATTTGATACCAAATTTAACCACTTTTGAAAAACTTTATTTTCGACCACTTCACCACCCACGCGACTGACCCTTCAAACGCCTGTCCGATGTTGTCGCCTCAACGTGGTGGAAAGGTGGAACTTCCTGGGATGTGGTCAGGGTTTTTTTTCAAAATCGGACCTGTGTAAATCTTGTGTAAATTTAAATTTCACTGTGTATTTTTGTTTGAAGCTGTGTAAAATTTAAAAGTGTCGTTTTTCAACTGTAATATAAAATAAAATACATTTCGACGTGATTTTCTTGCTACAATGTTATTTTCGGATCATTCAAGCCAAAGTTATGCCAACTGCACTTGTGTAACATTTCGAAAGAAGCCACCCGGGGGGTCTGGGGGGCGGAGCCCACCAGAAGTTGAGAAAATTTTGTAAATTGCAATAGAATTCATAATGGAAATGTTTAAAAAGATTAATTCATTAAATGTCAAAAATAAGATTGGACAAATTCAAATTTCTGAAAAACACTTCGCCTACTGAAACGATTTCTTTATTTTTCCAACTTCTTGGAATAATTTTTTCACAAACTTGCTGGTCACGTACTAAGGTTCGATGCTTTAACTGTTACTGGGGACGGCTCCATATAGTACAGACACACCAATTATACAACGGAGGGGGGTCTGGGGGCGGAGCCCCCCAGAAGTTGGGAATTTTAAATTAACGGCAGAAACGGCATTGAAAAGTTGTATTCCTTTAGCTTTCGTTTTGAATATTTATTGTGCTAGACAGCAACAATTTTTTGTGGCTCACACTGCTTTTTATGATACATGATATGTACAAGAAATGTACTAGCTATACTATACTGTCTTACTAATATTTGCACGCTGTACGTAAATAAAGTATACGCAACTGGATAAGCAGAAGTACGTATATACTTGCAGAAACAATGGAACACCTTGTATAATCATGTCGCAATGCAGAAAACAATTATACAACGGAGGGGGGTCTGGGGGGCGGAGCCCCCCAGAAGTTGAGAAATTTTTTAAATTAACGGCAGAAACGGCATTGAAAAGTTGTAGTCCTTTAGCTTTCGTATTGAATATTTCTTGGGTTGTATGGCAACTAATTTTAGGCTCTGACTGCTTTTATTATTATATATACAAGAGATAAACAAGAAATCAAATTGAATAATACTAGCTTCAAAAAACATATGTATAGTTAAATACGAATAAATACTAGCTATTTACGAATATTCGCACGCAGTACGAAAATAAATTATACGCAACTGTATAAGTAGAAGCATTAAGACTTACGAGAATAAAACATCCATAACCATGTTGATGCAGAAATGCAGAAAACCATTCTAAACCATTGGAAACAGGCGGGGGTCTGGGGGCGGCAGCCCCCAGTTAAAAGCTAGAGCTTTTTTAAAACTTAAAGACTTGAAAACTATTTTTTCAGAGCACTTTTTGTAAAAATTTTCGAAAATTTGGCTGTGTATTTTGTTGTGTAAATTAGTTTTTCACTGTGTAAATTAATTTTTTTTTGTGTAAATACACAGTATTTTACACAAAAAACCCCTGGATGTGGTGCCCCAAGCCCCCGCCCCGGGATATGAAATGGCAACCCTTTTTTCTTCCCTTCTCAAGGAAGGCAGGATTCTCCTTTGGTCTGCCCAAGGGGGTTTTTTTCGATGCCGGCCCAGGCAACCCCGCCTTCTGGCGCCGGCTACTGATTTTGGCGGGAGATGTAGAGGAAAACCCAGGCCCTGCTACTACCTATCCCTGCGGGTCCTGTGGTGTAAATGTAAACAGGAAGGACTACTCAATAGCGTGCGCGAAATGTGGCCAATGGTCACACAGAGTCTGTCTGGGCTTTACGGTCAGGCAGTTACTGGCTGCCAACTCCAATGGATGGTTCTGTTCCAATTGTCCCCCCTCCCCACCCAGTACCCTCCAGGGTACGCCTGCTCCGCCACCTCCTACTCCAACTCTGGGTTTACTTTACTGGGGGGGCGGGGGGGGCGCCTCCGCCACTTTTCGGGTTCCCCCCCACTCGACCTCTTGTCCTCTTCCCCCCCACTCTGCCCCACCCCCACTTTTTTGGGCTTCCCCCCCCACTCACCCTAAGGTGCCCAGAAAATGCCAAATTTTTAGGATTTTTGGTCAAAATTTTTCCGGCTTCGCCGGAAATTTTTGGTCAAAAATTGTCTTTTTTGGTGCTAAAACTCAATTTTTGAGCACTTTTAAGCTTAGTTATAGCAGTATATATATGTAGAAAACAGGCTTTTTATACGGTATTTTTGGCATTTTTAGCCCATTTTATTCCCCCCCCCCCACTTTTCGACCTCCCCCCCCCCCACTTTTTTTCGCATAAAGTAAACCCAGCAACTAGCCCCCTCCAAAGTACCCCTGCCGTTGGCTCCCCACCCACTCCTCCCACTGCCGCCCCTGCCCTCGCTGCACCTGCAGCTGCTACTGCTGCTGCTGCCGCGGCCACCACTGCCGCCCCTGCCCTCGCTGCACCTGCATCTGCTACTGCTGCTGCTGCTGCGGCCACCACTGGCCGTCGTAGCCCACCGCCTATCCCTCGCCAACGCCACCCCAAAATCAAACAGTCCGCTCGGCCCTTACGGATACAGCAATGGAACTCAAACGGGCTCAGTGTCAGCAAAAAGGTGAACTGGAAAAATTGCTTCACAGCAAAAAGGTGGATGTCCTGGTGCTCCAAGAAACTCATCTACAGCCGGCTAAGCCTTTTAGTATCAAAGGCTACTCCACGTATAGAACGGACCGTACGGTGAAGAGGAACCCGAATGACCAGGGAGGCAAGATCGGAGGCGGTGTAGCCACCCTGGTCAGACATGGAATCCAACACCACACCATCCCCCATCGTGCCTCTGCCGACAAGACCACAGAATCTGTCACAGTTCGAATCTACGAAGGCTGACTATCACGAACATCTATGTTCCGCCGGTGGTTAGATCGCCGGGTGACGGTAGACAGCAGCTGTTCGACCCTTCCTCCCTGCCGGCCTGCAGGGGGTCACTGGTTCTAGGTGACATCAACGGGCATAGCCCCTTATTAGGGATCGACCGGAACTCCAAAAAACCGGAACCGGAACCGGAACTGGCTTTAAAAAACCGGAACCGGAACCGGCTCTTTAACACTACAAAAATCGTAATTTTTTTCTGACGTTTTGGACAATTTTTTCACGAGTTTTCGCTTTTTTGTAGCTACTACAACATTGTAATAGCTTTCTAAAATTATATTTTCTATATTATATATTTCAATACACGAATACGAAACTTGCAATTTATTATGAGAATTTTGTCTTATTATATAGTTAAACTTTATATAATCACTATAGATTTAAAACATTAATTATATATACACGGTATGAATAAATTGTGAACGTATTGTCTTTATATGTTTAGGATTATTCGAGCACATGCTCGACAAAAAAGGTTTTATTTTGTCTACTTTATTACATCGAATTTCGATGAATGACTTAATCGAATGCAATTTGACTTCTAAAGGAAATTTACTGGCAGGCAAATAAAAATTAATTTCTTAGTTAAGTTGAATATTAAATTAATTGAAATAATACAAATTGGTAGAAATTGATTCCACGAGCCTGCGAGCGAGCTTTCGGCAAAATAAGCCAGAAACATGTTTAGTTTTTATCTGAGCTACCTGACAATTTCTAGTCATTATTAGAAATTAGATACGATTTTCCTAGAGCTCCAAGAAAAGTTTCAGCATTTTTAAAACACAAAATATAAAAAAATTGCCGCGAATATAACGAGCTTTTATTCTCTTTGTAGTCAATAGATGAATTAAAATAATTTTTCTGAGAATTACTGTTCCCGTAATTACTATATATAAGATTTGGCTGTATCTGGCTATGAATTTAGATAGCATCAGCTTCGAAAATTGGACTTGTTTGGAATATTAACCTTGAAATTTTGGGTGACCTTAACTTGTAATTATTAACTAAATAATTACTTTACGTATTATTAGAGTTTTCTGAGTAAAAGGTAAATCTTTGCACTTTTCTGCAGATCTTTTGTCGCTGATAGCAATATATAACTTTTTACTATTAAACATATAAGAACAATAAAGTATTTTTCACAAGTTTCAAAAAAATTGAATTAAACTTAATTTCTTCTAGCGACATTTCTCTTTTTTGGCTAGCTTCGTCTGCATTTTCAAGTTAATATAACATTTCTTCATAATAATTAAAAAACCCTTCTATTTGTTCCATCCATAATTTTTTAATATTTTTGTTGCACTCTGCACTATATTTATACAAGTAATTAAAATGCTCCTCCGGAGCATCAAAAAGTAATATGGGTGGTTGGTGGTGAGGTTGTAAAATCAAGAGAGGACTAGTCTTAAAAATGCTTAATATGGGGCTAGGTTCAAAAAAAGAAGAGGACTAGGTTGTGGGCGAATTAATATGGGCACAGCTTCGCCGAGCAACCCATATTCGCGGACTGACGAAGTTATACACATACACAAACGTATATACCTATACCAGTGTTCAGATTTAGTTACGGTGCGTAAATAATATATACAACTCTGATTAACGAGTTTTAATGGAAGCAAACATTTCTTTCAACAAACTCTTAATATTAGTGTGCATTTTAACCATTTATAAGAAAAGTGTATCATAGGGGTCGCGGTAGCGACCCCTATAATATGAGTGAAAATGGTCGAATGACCGTGTAAAACAAGGCTGCGCAGAAGCTGCGCAGATTCCTGCGCAGATCCTGCGCAGATTATGTGCGCAAAAAATTGTACGTGTCGAGTTTAGTATGTGTGCGAAGTTTCATCCCCGTCGTACCCCGTAAAAAGTTGCGCCAAAAATCGCTTACGAGAGTGATGTTTTTTTTCCGGTTCTCCGCTTTGACGTCTGGTAAGGGGGTTTTGTAGCTTTAATAACAACAGATAGAAAAATTTTTGCCTATGAAAACCATATATATTCTTGGAGTACGCAACAAAAATAAGCCGATAGGCTAGTTTTTATGCCTCCCAGGGCCGGAAAAAATTTTTGGCGGGGGGCCAAAGTCGGCCAAAACGCTAAAATGGCCAAAAAGTATGCTTCAAAGGCGCCGTAATAAGTCAGACTGGGCTATATATGGGGCAATACTGCCTACATGGCTGAATAGGCACATATCAGGGTCGTTCAATTGCTATATGATTTTCCGGCCCTGAGCGTAATTTTTGGGTACTGGCCTGCCAAAGTTGGTGAATTTTGGGTCCAACTTTGAACTTAGTTTTTTCGCTTATTTTGCGACCTGGAAGCCTCAAATCTTGCATACAAAGGTTTTTGCGGACGGGGAATTGATTCCCGCTATCAATTTTGCTGCCCGACTGACCCAAGTTGCTGGGCTGGTTCCACTTTGTCGTCTGGAGGGTCATGTCGGCAACCGTTTCCTGGAGGTCCATACTAGGCTCTACTTGGCCTCTCAAAACTTTCTCTATAGGGGTTTTCTGGTGCGCCCAGCTCATTTCCGGTGTCCGTTTTGCTGTACAACGCACCCATGTTGCTGGGCTGGCTCCACTTGACCGTCTGAGGGGTCAGGTCGGTGAGGGGTCAGGTGGTCCAAAATGAAATTTTTCAAAAGTGGTCAAATTTGGTACCAAATGAAAGCCCTAAGCGAGCTGAGCAACTTTTGTCATAGAACTGCATGCTCAAAGTGGCTGTAGAGAGCTGTGGTGGGGTGGGGTGGGGACTTAGGCGATTTTCGGTCAAAAATGAAATTTTTCAAAAGTGGTCAAATTTGGTACCAAATGAAAGCCCTAAGTGAGCTGAGCAACTTTTGTCATAGAATTGCATGCTCAAAGTGGCTGCAGCGTGCTGTGGTGGGGTGGGGTGGGGACTTAGGCGATTTTCGGTCAAAAATGAAATTTTTCAAAAGTGGTCAAATTTGGTACCAAATGAAAGCCCTAAGCGAGCTGAGCAACTTTTGTCATAGAACTGCATGCTCAAAATGGCTGTGGTGGGGTGGGGTGGGGACTTAGGCGATTTTCGGTCAAAAATGAAATTTTTCAAAAGTGGTCAAATTTGGTACCAAATGAAAGCCCGAAGTGAGCTGAGCAACTTTTGTCATAGAACTGCATGCTCAAAGTGGCTGTAGAGTGCTGTGGTGGGTTGGAGTGGGGACTTAGGCGATTTTCGGTCAAAAATGAAATTTTTCAAAAGTGGTCAAATTTGGTACCAAATGAAAGCCCTAAGCGAGCTGAGCAACTTTTGTCATAGAATTGCATGCTCAAAGTGCCTGTAGAGTGCTGCGGTGGGGTGGGGTGGGGACTTAGGCGATTTTCGGTCAAAAATGAAATGTTTCAAAAGTGGTCAAATTTAGTACCAAATGAAAGCCCTAAGTGAGCTGAGCAATTTTTATCCTAGAATTGCATGCTCAAAGTGGCTGTAGCGTGCTGTGGTGGGGTGGGGTGGGGACGTAAGTGATTTTGGGTCAAATGTGAAATTTTCGAAAAGTGGTCAAAATAGAATCTGCTTGCGCATGGTGTTCGGAAATATATTATGTTGGTTCTTTTTTGCGCATACATATGTAAAAGAATGGAAAACAAGAACCAAAAATGCTCCTTCGTCGCATGTAAAATACATATGAGTACTCTCAGGCAGGTTGTACAAAGACGGAAACTAGCCTGTAAAATGCATATGAGTGGCGTTGAGGTTGTAAATTAAGGGAAACAAGTTGCAACGGCTTAACATATGAGCCTGTCCTATAACGAGGCTCATATTGGCGTCACAGTGCAGCCATCTTAAAGATCATCAGGTCATCATATTAAAGAAAAAACGAATGAATAGACATAACATGTTAACATTGTGGCTTGAAAGAAATGGACAGAAAAGTGAACTGCGACACCTCAAGTTTACTGTACATATGCAAGCTGATGTTCCCCGAAACACCATGGCACCTACTATTTCCGGAAGCACTATAGTGCACCTACTGTATTCTCGGAACACTACGACACACTACTCTCACATACGTAATGCTTTCCCCACATGGCTCTGAGTCAGAGCGCAGAGTGGCATGCCGTATAATGCGTATGCACAGTATAATGTCTTAGCGACAAGATGTGTGAAGGACAATTTTGTAATGAAAAGCTTTACGTGCTATTTATATGAAAGTCAAATTTCGACAAATTATATTATGACATACGCCAATATGAGCCTCGTTATAGGACAGGCTCATATGTTAAGCCGTTGCAACTTGTTTCCCTTAATTCACAACCTCAACGCCACTCATATGCATTTTACAGGCTAGTTTCCGTCTTTGTACAACCTGCCTGAGAGTACTCATATGTATTTTACATGCGACGAAGGAGCATTTTTGGTTCTTGTATATATTTCAACAATAATTTCAGGACTCTCCGACGATCTTCTATTTTCCATTGAACCGCTAGCTTTACAATCATAGCCTTGGTTTTTTCTCGTTGCTTGCCGTAGTCCAGCACAACCAAATTACTATAGCCATGGGGGGAAAAAACCCACTTTTCGGATTTTGGCTGGAACTTTTTTGTTATAAGGGCTAGCTGAGAACTCTATATACCATCGTACTTGGCGTACTTAGAACTTTCTTTTAAGCCCATTTGCACTTCTCTAGGTTGTACCGTTAGGCCGGTATAATGCAAAAAGTAGCGGGGGAAACAAACCCAATGGGGAAAAAAAACCCAAAATGGGGGGAAAATAAACCCACCCCTCACAGGTCCTAAAAATTGTCGTAGCGCGATTCTGACACTTCCTGTGTAAAATTCAACTCTTTTTTAGTTAGTATGAGTCAAAAAACCCGACCTAGGTAGCTTTTTTTGAGATCTCATGTGCCATTGAAAATGCAGCATCAAATGGACAGGTTTCATAAAGTTTAACACATAAACATAGGGCAATTTTTGAAAAATGCTAAAAACGATGTAATATGATAAAACTTATTATTCTAACGTGTAGAGAATGGTTTTTTACGTACAATTGGCTATTAAAAGTCACAATTAGACCTCTGCTGGGTCATCAGGAAGCGAAATTGCACTTTTAGGGTTTTATGCCTCTAGCTACCCAAGTATTCAAAATTGTCCAAATCTGACAGCATAGGGTGACGCAGCGTCCTCGATAATATCGTACTACAGTCCCGAATTGTTTCCCAGTTGAGCTGGTAAAAAATTTTTCAAAAAAATTTGGGTGGGTTTTTTCCCCCCAAAGTGGGTTTTTTTCCCCGCCACGTTTGGCAATGTGCCAGTCTAACGGTGCATCGGATCGGTCTAATTTTTGCTGTGTGCAAAGAGGAAGACTTGCCATCATTGCAGATATTTGCAAAACTTTTCTAGCCCAACCCAGTCAAAAGTTACATCGGTCCAAACTTTTGCCAAATTTTTGGAAGGTTGGACCAAAAAGTAGGTATCATTTTCAAAATGTCATAAAATGAGCAAGAGTGAACCAAATGACCTGATCTTTGCATACATAGGTTAGAAAGAGTCGCGCTTTCTGCTGGTATGTTTTGGAGCTCCTAGCTCCAACCTGTGACCCAGGAGGCGGGTGGGTTTTTTCCCCCCAAAAAGGGGTGGGTTTTTTTTCACCCCATGGCTATATATAGTTTACACCTAGCTAATCTAACTTTTTATCAAGCAACTTGCAGCGATTGTTGAACTGCTGGAATTGTTGTTATTGCCGACATTAATCGCTTTGTATATGACAATCGCCAAGGCGAAGCGTGAAAGCCCGCGAATATGGGTTGCTCGGCGAAGCTGTGCCCATATTAATTCGCCCACAACCTAGTGATACCTGTAGTACTACTCGAGTACTTTACGATGGTAACCTTTTTACCCCTCCCGGACCTCTAATTAGCTGGCACCAGGCCCACACGGTCTCCAGGGGCCGCGCAGACGCCTTTACACCCATATTATGTAGGGGCGCTATCGCTCCCCTACATAATACAAAACACACAGCAAAAACTTATTGCCTGCTATTTAAACAATAGTTGAGCTAAAACTGACATCTAATTATGCAACACTGCACTAATCTTTGAAATAGCATAGGTCTACGCCAAGGCTTCAATATATTCCAATTTGGCAAAATTAATAATTTTAAAGTATCTATCAAAAAGCTAATAGCAATCGAATCGGCGGGATTGTGCTCTATTTTGAATTTCTAGATTACATACAAGTGCGTAATAATTTGATCATATACGTATATGTATACGTAATTAATATTCAAAATAATAAATTAACGATAAGGTACTAGATCATTATTAATAAATCTAAACATTCTAAGTTGAGTTATAATGCAATAGCGCCGCAGGCGAAAATTTTTGAGAAAATAATATTCTGTTTACAAGAGATTCGCAATTTTTTCAAAATGTTAAAAGAAATTTTACAAAATTTCTGAAAATTTTAATAAAATTTCACTTTTGATAATACGCTAAAATTGGTTCCGGTTCCGGTACGTTTTCAAAAACCGGAACCGGAACCGGAACCAAAAAGTACCGGAACCGGAATTCCGGTCGATCCCTACCCCTTATGGGACAACTCCACTCACTCAGCAGATGCAGTGGGTGACGCCTTCGAAGCCTGGATGGAGGCCAAAGGCCTTGTCCCGGTAAACGATGGATCGAGGACACGAACCAACCCCGTCACCGGGAACGGCTCAGCACCTGATGTCTCAGCTGCCCACTCTTCCCTAGTCCCTTCCATCAGCTGGGCGGTGGACGCTTCGCCTGGAGACTCGGACCACCACCCAATCTGGCTGTTGATTGACGCGGCTGGACCGCGTGAGAGGAAGAAAATCAAGCACCAGCGGCTAGCAAAAACGGACTGGCCTAAATTCGAAAAGCTTCTCGATGAGAAGCTAGCCGACATCAGTAACGCATCTGACCTAAAGCTCGCCCAGCTAGTCCATCTCTTCAGTAAAGCTGTCACCGAGGCCCAGGACGCCAGCGCCCCCTTTGGGGACTCCAGAACCCCTGTTCCCTGGTGGAGCCAGGAAGCCGACGATGCCATCAGAAAGCGTGAACGCCTATCCACCGAAGCTCGCCATGACCCGGCCAAGCTGGAAGATTGGAAAGAAGCCTGCAGAGAAGCTAGGATCGTCACCTCTAACTCGAAGCGGGAGCACTGGGCCACATATATATGTTTCCAGACTAAACCCTCGAACAGACCCGACTGAGATCTGGAGAACGGTCAAAAATATCAGCGGAAAAGCCAAATCAGCGCCAGCTCCGGAGCATGCCTAGCCAGAAATGGGAAAATCTTATCAACCCCTCTGGCCAAGACAAATGGCTTCATCAAAGAATATGGTCAAGTAGCCTCGGTTACAACTTCAAAGCCGGACCGGAAATTTATGGTGGATACCAAAAATCAGCTGAACCAGCCTTGTCACCACGACCTGGATGAACCGGAGGAGTGTAGCCCTTTCACTGCTGGCGAACTGCAGCTGGCCCTGCAGCGGCTAAAGGCGAATGCAGCCCCCGGTCCTGATCGGGTCCGCAACGTTAGCCTTAGGCACCTTACATACATCACTGGGCAAAGAAATTCTGTTGACCATTTGCAATAGATCCCTCCTGGAATCTGGCTGCCCAGCTGTCTGGATAAGGATAAGGGCATTCCTATTGCCAAGCCGGGAAGGGACCCGTCTCAGATTCCGAGCTACAGACCTATTGCCCTAACGTCGTGCCTGGCAAAGGTCATGGAGCGCCTGGTTCTGGGTCGGCTCACATACTTCCTGGAGCGAAGCCAAGCCATCACCAAGTACCAAGCGGGATTTAGAAGACTAAGATCTACACAAGATCAAGTCTTAAGAATCACCCAATCCATCAGTGATGGATTCAATCAACGAAAACCAGCTCATCGTACGGTTATGGCCCTAATAGACTTCTCCAGGGCGTTTGACCGTGTTTGGCACCCTGGTCTGATGAAAGGCCTCCTTCAACTCAATGTGCCCCGATGCATCATACAGTGGGTAAAGAATTTTCTGAATGACAGATTCTACGCCGTAGAATTTGAGGGCGCCCTCAGTCGGCCCAGAAGATCTGCCTGTGGTGTCCCACAAGGGTGCGTTCTGTCTCCCACGCTTTTCCAGATCTTCATCAACTCCTTGGCCGAGGTCATCCCGGAGAGAGTTGAATTCTCTCTCTTTGCGGACGATGTTGCAATCTGGTCTAAGCACCTCCAGCCCACTGTAGCAGCGGGTCATATACAAGAAGCCCTGAACGCCATTGAGAAGTGGTCAGAACTCAACAAAATGACCATCAATGTCCAGAAATGTGAATGTTGCCTATTCACAACCTGGAATAAGGAGCAAAACCTCTGCCCTGACCTGTACATCTGCGGCCAACGGATCCCAACTACCAAAACTCCCACATTCCTGGGAGTGAAATTTGATCCGTCTCTCTCCTTCAGGGCCCATATTGACCACCTCATCACCAAGCTACGGAAAAGCAACAACATCCTACGCTCCCTGGCCGGAACGTCCTGGGGATGCAGCAAAGAGGATCTCAGAATGGTGTACCTGGCGTACATTGCCTCCGCTATTGAGTACTGAGGGCCTGCCTGGATGACCACGACTGCCCCCAGCAACCTGCAACGGCTCCAGGTAATCCAAAATGAAGCCGCCCGGGCGATCACTGGTTGCTCACGAGGTTCCCCGGCCGATTTGACTGTGAAAGAAGCCGGACTCGTCCCTCTCCATGTTCGGGCCAAAATCCTCACTGCAGTGGCCTACGAGAACTACCAGTGCCTGCCGGACAACAACCCTACTGCAGATTCCTTCAACCAGGCGCGTAGCCAGGGGGGGGGGCAAGGGGGGCATGCCCCCCCCGAAATTGGGTTGCCCCCCTGGAAATAATCTGCAATCAGGAAGTATTTATGGCGCAGACAGCAGCTGTAGACTGCGCTGAGCCTAGAAATTGATGAAAATTAAAACAATTTAGAACTAAAATCCAAAATTTTTCGCGCCTTCGGCGAGCATTATTTTTTCTTCGTCGTCAATTTTAAAATGTCCTATCAATTTGATAATCAATAATCACAAATGTTAATCTGATCTTAGTTCGTATATATAATGTAGTAAGGTACATATGGTACGTTTTACCGTGTTTTGCGCAAAAAACGCGCAAGTATATATATATATATATATATATATAGCCATGGGGGCAAAAAAACCCACTTTTTCGGATTTTGGCTGGAATTTTTTTGTTATAAGGGCTAGCTGAGAACTCTATATACCATCGTACTTGGCGTACTTAGAACTTTCTTTTAAGCCCATTTGCACTTCTCTAGGTTGTACGGTTAGGCCGGTATAATGCAAAAAGTAGCGGGGGAAAAAACCCAATGGGGGGAAAAAACCCAAATGGGGGAAAATAAACCCACCCCTCACAGGTCCTAAAAATTGTCGTAGCGCGATTCTGACACTTCCTGTGTAAAATTCAACTCTTTTTTAGTTAGTATGAGTCAAAAAACCCGACCTAGGTAGCTTTTTTTGAGATCTCATGTGCCATTGAAAATGCAGCATCAAATGGACAGGTTTCATAAAGTTTAACACATAAAGGGCAATTTTTGAAAAATGCTAAAAACGATGTAATTTGATAAAACTTATTATTCTAACGTGTAGAGATTGGTTTTTACGTACAATTGGCTATTAAAAGTCACAATTAGACCTCTGCTGGGTCATCCAGCAGCGAAATTGCACTTTTAGGGTTTTATGCCTCTAGCTACCCAAGTATTCAAAATTGTCCAAATCTGACAGCATAGGGTGACGCAGCGTCCTCGATAATATCGTACTACAGTCCCGAATTGTTTCCCAGTTGAGCTGGTAAAAAATTTTTCAAAAAAATTTGGGTGGGTTTTTCCCCCCAAAGTGGGTTTTTTCCCCGCCACGTTTGGCAATGTGCCAGTCTAACGGTGCATTGGATCGGTCTAATTTTTGCTGTTTGCAAAGAGGAAGACTTGCCATCATTGCAGACATTTGCAAAACTTTTCTAGCCCAACCCAGTCAAAAGTTACATCGGTCCAAACTTTTGCCAAATTTTTGGAAGGTTGGACCAAAAAGTAGGTATCATTTTCAAAATGTCATGAAATGAGCAATAGTGAACCAAATGACCTGATCTTTGCACACATAGGTTAGAAAGAGTCGCGCTTTCTGCTGGTATGTTTTGGAGCTCCTAGCTCCAACCCGTGACCCAGGAGGCGGGTGGGTTTTTTCCCCCCCAAAAAGGGGGTGGGTTTTTTTTTCACCCCATGGCTATATGTATGTACACACTTCTTCTGGAAAATAGCAAAAAATTTTGGGTACCGTGTAGTGTAACGTTATGGAAGTTAGCATTTGTTTATTCATTCACTTCCCAGATAAATTTCCGAATACGCTTTCTGTTATTTAAACCAAACTATGTGCTGTTGATTATCCTACAAGAGCAAAAATAAGCTCAGAAAAATTCATTTCAGGCAGCAAAAATAAGAAATTCTTCAGCTTCTGGGGGGCTCCGCCCCCCGGACCCCCCTACTGGTATCAGTTGCGCAAATCATTCAAAGGGTGCATTTTTAATTTCCTACATCTCTTAAACATTGTTAATTTGAAGCTTAGAAAAATAAGCTAACGTAATAGAATGCTTGCGGTTCCCTTTTTAACTGCCATAGTTAAGTCTGAAAAATTTTGGCTTGCCCCCCCCCGAAATTTTTTTCTGGCTACGCTAGTGCCTTCAACTCACCAGTGGCCAGGAGGCTAGTCTCTCAGAAATCATGGAGAGAAGGTAGATCCCTAGCTACGGAAGCCGCCGTCGCCAACCTGCCCCTGGGCAAACTGGCTGCAGCTAGTCCATTCCCTCCTTGGAAATCTCCGCCTGGCCTCTCCGTCACAGCGGAGATCCCCGGCGTCTCTAGGAGGGATCCACCAGAGAAACGGAAAGCAACTACGGAATCTGCCATAAGTACCTTGGACCCTGTCGATATCACCATCTTCACTGATGGGTCGGCACAAGAAGGTACGAAGAACGGAGGAAGCGGAGCCCATATTATTTACCACCGAGAAAACTTGACCAGGAACCTAATGGAACCGGCAGGCATGCTGACCTCGAGCTTCGGTGCAGAACTGAGAGCTCTGGACGCTGCACTGCGCTGGACGCAGGATGTCTCCACCGACGAAGACAGGAGCATCAGGATCTTTTCTGACTCTCAGGCCCTGCTGAAAAAGTTGCAGTCCGGACCCAGCAGAGCCTCCACGGAATTGGAAGCGTCAGTCTCTGGAGCCGCATAGCTGGAATCCTGTCGGCACAACCCTGTCCATCAACTGGCTACCCGGCCACTCGGGTATTAAGGGAAACGAGACCGCAGACCGACTGGCCAACTTAGCCAGTAGCCTCAGCCAATCAGAAACAAAAGTGGACTTCAGTGCGGTCAAATGCCTCATTTCCAGGCACTTTACCGACCAGTGGATTTCAGGTCTCCAGCCAGACAGACTCTGTTATCTTAACCACATCCCGCGCGCCCCCAGCCCCTCTGAACTCAATCTCAAAAGGAGAGAACAGTCCTTTCCCAACTCAGGGTTGGCGGGTTTACCCCGCTACTAAACTGGTTTTTGCACCGCATCGGGGCAGCAGCGGATCATTACTGCAGTGCAGGTTCTGTCCAGGCCAAGAAGACACCCTGCAGCACCTCATTTCCTCCTGCCCTCAGGCTAACTATACAAGAACAAAAAGTGCTCCTTCGTCGCATGTAAAATACATATGAGTCTTCGTAGGCAGGTTGTACATAAGCAAAAACTAGCCTGTAAAATACATATGAGTTCCGTAGGGAGGTTGTAAATTAAGGAAAACAAGTTGCAACCGCTTAACATATGAGCCTGTCCTACAACGAGGCTCATATTGGCGTATGTCATAATACGAATAATTTGCAGATATATATTTTACTTTTATATAAATACATACTGCATAAAGCTTTTCATTACAAATTATCCTTCATATATATACGTAATGTTGATCAGTCATTATAGTGTGCATATGCTCAATACGGTACGCCATGAGGCGCTCTGACTCACAGCCAAGTGGGAACGCATTCTGCGTGTGTATAATTTGAAAGTGTTTCGAGAATGCATTAGAGGTGTGCCATAGTGTTTCAGGAAACATCAGGTTGCATGTACAGTTCAGCTTGAGCAGTCGTAGTTCACTTCAGTCCGTTTCTTCTGGGCCATTACGTCTATTCTTTTTTCCGTAATGTGGATGAAGCTGAGGTTCTTTAATGAGGCTTTAATGTGGAATGCACTGTGACGCCAATATGAGCCTCGTTGTAGGACAGGCTCATATGTTAAGCGGTTGCAACTTGTTTTCCTTAATTTACAACCTCCCTACGGAACTCATATGTATTTTACAGGCTAGTTTTTGCTTATGTACAACCTGCCTACGAAGACTCATATGTATTTTACATGCGACGAAGGAGCACTTTTTGTTCTTGTTTTCTATTATTTTATATATGTATGCTCATGAAGGTATGTATAGATATCTTTCAACGGTAGCAAGCAAGCCAACCACAGCACTCCACAACCACTTTGAGCATGCAGTTCTGACAAATGTTGCTCAGCTCGCTCAGGGCTTTCATTTGGTACCAAATTTGACCAGTTTTGAAAAATTTCATTTTTGAAAGAAAATCGCCAAGTCCCCACCCCACCCCAGCACAGCACTCTACAGCCACTTTGAGCATGCAGTTCTGACAAATGTTGCTCAGCTCGCTCAGGGCTTTCATTTGGTACCAAATTTGACCAGTTTTGAAAAATTTCATTTTTGAAAGAAAATCGCCAAGTCCCCACCCCACCCCAGCACAGCACTCTACAGCCACTTTGAGCATGCAGTTCTATGACAAAAGTTGCTCAGCTCGCTCAGGGCTTTCATTTGGTACCAAATTTGACCACTTTTGAAAAATTTCATTTTTGAAAGAAAATCGCCAAGTCCCCACCCCACCCCACCCCACCACTCAACAGCCACTTTGAGCATGCAGTTCTATGACAAAAGTTGCTCAACTCGCTTAGGGCTTTCATTTGGTACCAGATTTGACCACTTTTGAAAAATTTCATTTTTGACCGAAAATCGCCTAAGTCCCCACCCCACCCCAGCACAGCACTCTACAGCCACTTTGAGCATGCAGTTCTATGACAAAAGTTGCTCAGCTCGCTCAGGGCTTTCATTTGGTACCAAATTTGACCACTTTTGAAAAATGTCATTTTTGACCGAAAATCGCCAAGTCCCCACCCCACCCCAGCACAGCACTCTACAGCCACTTTGAGCATGCAGTTCTATGACAAAAGTTGCTCAGCTCGCTCAGGGCTTTCATTTGGTACCAAATTTGACCACTTTTGAAAAATTTCATTTTTGACCGAAAATCGCCAAGTCCCCACCCCACCCCAGCACAGCACTCTACAGCCACTTTGAGCATGCAGTTCTATGACAAAAGTTGCTCAGCTCGCTCAGGGCTTTCATTTGGTACCAGATTTGACCACTTTTGAAAAATTTCATTTTTGACCGAAAATCGCCTAAGCCCCTACCCCACCCCACCACAGCACTCAACAGCCACTTTGAGCATGCAGTTCTATGACAAATGTTGCTCAGCTCGCTTAGCGCTTCCATTTGATACCACGGTTTTTTTTGCGTAAAATACTGCGTATTTACGCAGTCGATACGCAGTCGAGCTTAAAAATACGCAGTCAAAAACAAAAATACGCACCAAAATACGCAGCCGAAAATTCGGTAGTAGGAATTTCTAGAGTGCTCTAAATTAATTTCTTGAGACAATTTACCGTAGTTTGGGCTCTGGCTTCTTCTGGGGGTATATCTCTTCGATTCTCCTTCCGTCTACAGTTGATTATACTTTGTGCCTAAGCCCACGTTGTAGCATGCGATGCTTTTCTTTCTATTTGATTTGATATAGTATATAAATTAAAATCTTATGTGTTCAATCAAGGTTAAATGTTAAATGTTAAATAGTTAAATGTTAAACTGTTCAAGGCAAAGAAGTCAAAGTTTTAAGAGCAAATTTACTCCGTAATTTAAAATTTTCTTCAACTTCTGGGGGGCTGCGCCCCCCAGACCCCCTGCGTATCTATATATTTTTCGTCACCTATTCATTCATACTCTTACACCACAGAGAGAGCACGCAATTTAAACTCGAGCTAAGATTCTTAACGTTGTTTAGAACTCTTAAAAACAGCATTAATTCGACGCTAAATGCGTTTATAGCTTTTGTAACGTTGAGAAGCGATTTTTGTAATTTTACGCAGTCGAAATTAAAAATACGCACTCGAAAACAAAAATACGCAAAATTTACGCAGGTCCGATTTTCAAAAAAAAAACCCTGTTTGATACCAAATTTGACCACTTTTGAAAATTTTCATTTTTGACCCCATGACCTCCCACCGACCTGACCCACCAGATGGCAAAGTGGAACCAGCACAGCAGGATGGGTGGGTCAGACGGCAAAACGGATGCCAGGAATGAGCTGGGCGCACCAGAAAACCCCTATAGACAATGTTTTGTCGGGCTATGTACAGTCCTATATGGTGTTCCCGGAAGTCGGTACCGACCGGACCCTCCAGACGGCAAAGTGGAACCAGCACAGCTAGATGGGTGGGTCAGACGGCAAAACGGACACCGGGAATGAGCTGGGCGCACCAGAAAACCCCTATAGACAAAGTTTGGAGAGGCAAAGTAAAGCCTACTATGGACCTCCGGGAAGCGGTTACCGACATGACCCCTCAGACGGTCAAGTGGAACCAGCCCAGCAACTTGGGTTACTCGTGCAGCAAAACTGATAGCGGGAATCGATTCTCCGTCCCAAAAAACCTTTGTATGCAAAATTTGAGCCACCCATGTAGCAAAATAAGCGAAAAAATTAAGTTCAAAGTTCGGCCCAAAATTCACCAACTTTGGCCGGCCAGTACCGAAAAACTACGCACGAAGACGGAAAATCATATAGCATTTGAACGACCCCGATATGTGTACTATTTAACCATATAGTCAGTATTGCCCCATATATAGCCCAATCTGACTTATTAAGGCGCCTTTGAAGCATACTTTTTGGCCATTTTAGCGTTTTGGCCGACTTTGGCCCCCAGCCAAAAATTTTTTCCGGCCCTGGGAGGCATAAAAACTAGCCTATCGGCTTATTTTTGATTTGTACTACAAGAATATATATGGGTTTCATAGGCAAAAATTTTTCTATCTGTAGTTATTCAAGCTACAAAACCCCCTTATGAGACATCAAAAGCGAGAAACCGGAAAAAAAACAAGCAAATTGGCATGAATGGGTTGCCGCTGTCATTTTTCCTCTTATTAACGAGATAAGTCAGTTATCCTACAATATTACTCCTTGTCCCTATCACAACTTTTTATATACTCAAAGAGATCTTTCGATTGATACCCATATTGTCGTTTTTCCATAACTTTTTGATTTTGACCCATTTTGGCCGGTTTTGGCAATTTTTTACCCCTTTCAGGCCCCGTAACTCATTTTCTGCACATTTTGGTGCTTTGGCCCTATTACAACTTTTCATCTACTCAACGAGAGCTTTCGAATGATACTGATATGAGCCCGATCCGAGAACTTTCAATTTTGAGCCATTTTGGCCGTTTTTGGCCATTTTTGACCATTTTTCGCCTCATAGCTCAAAATGAGTGCATTTTCAGGCCTTGACCCAATTACAACTTTTTCTTTACTCGTCGCGAGCTTTCGAATGATACCAAAATTAGCTCATTTGGACAACTTTTTTATTTTACTCATTTTTACTCACGGGGGTGCTCCGGGAGCACCTCGCCTCCCCCGGGGCTCCCCGCGCGATATGCAAACCTCCAAGTCAAGCCCTTCAAAATGAGGTATCAACCACCTCTCTACCCCTTACCAATCTCGAGATCTGGGGGTGGACACATTCGGCAAGAAATAATAATAATAAATAAATAAATAACGGACATACCCAAGTTAAAGGGTTGCCTTTTTGAGAAAAAAGCGGCAACCCAAAAACATCACTCTCGTAAGCGATTTTTGGCATAACTTTTTAACGGAAAGTGGTACGGGGATGAAACTTCGCACACATACTAAACTCGACACGTACAATTTTTTGCGCACATAATCTGCGCAGCATCTGCGCAGGAATCTGCGCAGCTTCTGCGCAGCCTTGTTTTACACGGTCATTCGACCATTTTCACTCATATTATAGGGGTCGCTACCGCGACCCCTATGACAATAGGGCCCGTGTTCGCCACCTGGGCCCATCCCCCTCAGCCCAAGCCCTCTGGGATAGACCCCTGGAGGTCCTAGCCTTTCTCCGGGAATGCGGACGGCTCCACCCTGGTGGGACTGCCCGGGTCGATTGACTTTGGTCAGGTGGCCGGAAGCAACAACAACAACAACAACAACAACAACAACGAGCAGGGCACTGCCGACGCCTTGCTGCATACCGGGCTATCATCCAACCCGGTTTCGATCCCACATGTGCAAAGTGCGGCCAGGAACCGCAAACACTCATCCACTGGCTCGTTGACTGCCCGGCCATGATTCAGGCCCGGGTGAAGTACCTGGGAGAGACGACCCCCTCACTCTCTATTCTTTGCGATAACCCTGTGGGTGTGGTGGCATTGGCGCGGGCCACTCTCTGAGCGGCTCACGATGCTTCTGCCGACCTCAACAACAACAACAACAACAACAACCCTTCAAACGGCAAACTGGCACAAGTCCAGCAAAATAGTTACGTCGGACGGCAATACGGATGCCGGGAACAAGCTGGGCGCACCAGAAAACCCCTATAGACAAAGTTTTGAGAGGCCAGGTAGAGTCTACTATGGAACTCCAGCAAGCGGTTTCCGACTTGACCCTCCAGACGGCAACGTGGAACGAGCCCAGCAAGATGGGTAGGTCTGGCGGTAAAACGGACTGTGGGAATCGATTCTCCGTGGTAGAAAACCATTGTATGAAAGACTTGAGCTTTTAAAGTTGAATAGATAGCGAGAAATTTCGATTTTTCATTTTTCGGATTTTCGCCATTTTTGACGGGCCACTGTGGTCGCTAGGGAAGCGATAGAGAAACGCAACCTGGACCGTTAGTTAGTTCAATATATGTAATTTCTGAATATAAAAAGAAATCAGCTCCAGCTCGTAACGTTCGACCTGAGCGACGACCACAAAAATGGTCACTTTTCGCTGCCATAGAGGCCGCGGATTAAGTTACATTAAAATTTGTATTTTTACTGCAACCGCCACCCTCTAAAACCCCCGTAGGCACATTTTCGCAAAATTTGGTGGAATTTTTTTCCATCAAAAACTGTTTTACCCCCAAATGTGTAAGATTACGAAGATTACTAAAGATTACAAGATAAAATTTTGCAACATTTTTCAAAAAAGACCAAATTTTTGGCTTAGTGTTTATTATCGCAAGAAATACACGTTTATAACGGTTTTATGGACTTCTAGACTCAATGTTGACCTTATTCTGGACTGAGAAACATGTTGGCAATCAAGTTTTCGAGTTTAAAACTCCTGTCTAATGTCAAAATTATAGCCATGGGGGGAAAAACGCACTTTTTCGGATTTTGGCTGGAACTTTTTTGTTATAAGGGCTAGCTGAGAACTCTTTATACCATCGTACTTGGCGTACTTAGAACTTTCTTTTAAGCCCATTTGCACTTCTCTAGGTTGTACCGTTAGGCCGGTATAATGCAAAAAGTAGCGGGGGGGAAAAACCCAATGGGGGGAAAAACCCAAATGGGGGGAAAATAAACCCACCCCTGACAGGTCCTAAAAATTGTCGTAGCGCGATTCTGACACTTCCTGTGTAAAATTCAACTCTTTTTTAGTTAGTATGAGTCAAAAAACCCGACCTAGGTAGCTTTTTTGAGATCTCATGTGCCATTGAAAATGCAGCATCAAATGGACAGGTTTCATAAAGTTTAACACATAAACATAGGGCAATTTTTGAAAAATGCTAAAAACGATGTAATTTGATAAAACTTATTATTCTAACGTGTAGAGAATGGTTTTTTACGTACAATTGGCTATTAAAAGTCACAATTAGACCTCTGCTGGGTCATCCAGCAGCGAAATTGCACTTTTAGGGTTTTATGCCTCTAGCTACCCAAGTATTCAAAATTGTCCAAATCTGACAGCATAGGGTGACGCAGCGTCCTCGATAATATCGTACTACAGTCCCGAATTGTTTCCCAGTTGAGCTGGTAAAAAATTTTTCAAAAAATTTGGGTGGGTTTCTTTTCCCCTTAAAGTGGGTTTTTTCCCCCGCCACGTTTGGCAATGTGCCAGTCTAACGGTGCATCGGATCGGTCTAATTTGCGACTTGCCATCATTGCACATATTTGCAAAACTTTTCTAGCCCAACCCAGTCAAAAGTTACATCGGTCCAAACTTTTGCCAAATTTTTGGAAGGTTGGACCAAAAAGTAGGTATCATTTCCAAAATGTCATAAAATGAGCAAGAGTGAACCAAATGACCTGATCTTTGCACATAGGTTAGAAAGAGTCGCCTTTCTGCTGGTATGTTTTGGAGCTCCTAGCTCCAACCCGTGACCCTGGACTCCTGGAGGCAGGTGGGTTTTTTTCCCCCCAAAAAGGGGGTGGGTTTTTTTCACCCCATGGCTATATATACTTCATGATTGAATATGTTTTGGCAACAGCAATGGCTGAAAATACGATTTTTGTCATAAAAATTAGAAAAATTTTTCTGGAGGAGGTGTTTGGGGGGGGTTGGGGGATCTAAAAAGGGCCCAACAAAAATTCCGGGGGAGGGTGCCCCCAGCCCAAATCCCCGTTACACCTATGCCCAGACAAAGGGGGAGCAAAAATCTGAAAATCTGGGGGGGGGGGTGCCAAAATTTGTCATTCTGGTGGGGGGGTACCCCCCACCCCCCCCCCCCCCCCTAACACACTCAATTCAGCCCCCCCAGACCCAAAGGTCCAGGGAAGCTATGACCGCAGCACTTTTTGGGGCCAAAAAGTTACCTTGGTTAACTGAGCATTACACATTTAACGTGAGACGCCAGCATAAATACTGGAATTTTGCAGGATTTTTGCAGAATTTTGCAGGCCAGGTTCTGATTTTTGCAGAATTTTGCAGCTTGAGATATCGGCGATTCAAAAAATTCCGAAAAAGGTGTAATGCCTGCTAAACCTTTGCTAAGCAACGACATGCATGATCTATCTTCCCAAAAAAGTCAAGGTATTGATTCTCGATTTTGCGGCACCATGCGATTGAATTTGAAGGAGCAAATAGTATTTGCTTAAAAGTTAGATACCAAAAGATAAAAGTCTTTTATTCTAGGAGGCTGGATAAGTTTTATCGGTTTTGACGAAACTACACCAACGTTTACACGTACACCCATAGGTGTTGCTGGCGAAAAAAGTGGGGGTGGGGGTTCAGAAAAAAGTAGGGAGGGGGGTTTGGCGAAAAAAGGGGGGGTCGCGAAAAGTCGATTTGGGAGGAGGGGTAAGAAAAATTTTGTAGGGGGGTCGGCGAAAAATTTCGAAAAAAGTCGGTTTTTCGTTAAAGAAATGAAAAAATTTCTCAATTTACAGCTATTTTTAACGATTTTTAGCTTAATTAAGCGAATTCTAGCAATGTTTCGCTAATTTTTGGAATTTTTTGGAAAAATTTCGAATTTTTAGCTAAAAATTTTCAAAAATTTAGGTAGGCTTTTGAAAATTTTTAGGGCAGGGGTCTGAAAAAATCGATTTGGGGGGAGGGGCAGGAAAAAATTTTTAGGGGTGGGGTTGGCGATCTGAAATTTAATGTACACGTAGAAACAATTACTAAACCAGTAATGTTGCTAAACTCAAGAGCTTCATTGCCAACATGTTTCCAAGTCCAAAATAAGATCGATATTGAGCCAGAAAGTCCATAATAGAGTTACAAAACGTTTCTTGCAATAATGAACACTTGCTTGGGCCCATAGGTGTACCACCTGTTTGGGTTGGGGGGGAGTAGAAGGTCCAAATTTGGCTCGGGGGACCCCACCCAAATCCGAAATTTGGGGGAGGGGGACACCCCCTAAACTGTACCCAAGTTTTTTTAGCTAAAAATGCTCCTTTTTCGATGTACAGTACATTAACCATATATACTCTTAAGCTTCTGTCAATAGTTTTCGTATGCGAAAATAGGGCTTGAAAATTGACAAATTTGTACTAAAATATGCCTAAATTAGCCCAGATTGTGGTTTATAATTGCGTATATTACCTTTTAATTGCTATAAATAACCATCTTTAACTCTTTATATATATGCGATTTATAGGCATTTTTTCGATTTTTTTTCAAAAATTTTCAGAAATTGCAAAAAATTTTTCAAAAATTTTGCTTTTTTACCTGGTTTGGACCCAATATTAGGGGGGAGGGGGGTTTGAGCTCGGCTTGGGGGGGAGTAGTTGAGGTCGGGTATGGGGGGATGAGGGTCTGGCCTCTCCGTGGGGTGGGGTCTCACAGGGGGCAAACTGTAGCCTGGTACACCTATGCCTGGGCCCTGGGGAGGAGAGAACTCTCAAAACAAAATGTCGTTTAATAAGGGAGTTCCTCCCCCCACACCTTTAGAAATTTTTACAATCACATTAAATTCAGAAAAACTTTTCTGATTTTAACAAAAAACTGCCGATTGTTTAGCAATTTTTGTAAATTTTAACGATTATATACTGCGTGAAATTTTTTACAAAATGTTTGTAAAAATATATATATAAATGATAAGGGCCCGACATCTGCAAGGGAGGGGCACCCAATGCCCCCGGTCCCCTCCCTGACCCCCCCTAAAAAATTTTGGCTACCCTCCAAATCGACATTTTCGAAACCCCCTTTTTCGCCAGACCCCCCTCTCTACTTTTTTTAAAACCTCACCCCCACTTTTTAAACTTTTACAAACATTTAAATTTAAAGCGCCATTTAAAAAACTGGAGGGGTAAGAAATGTTTTTCTTAAGCTAGACCCCATTTTAAGAGGGGAGGGGATCCATAGGTGTATATAACGGGGATTTGGGTTGGGGGGCCCCCTCCCCCGGAATTCTGGGGGCCACCCTTTTTAGACCCCTCCCCCACGATCCCCTCCAAATCTCCCCCAAAAAATATGTCAAAAATACCAGCCATTGCTAATGCCGAAAACCATGAAATCATTAAGTAATTTTAACATTAGTCAGTGTTTTTAAACTCGAAAACTTGACTGCCAACATGTTTCTGAGTCCAGAATAAGGTCAATATTGAGTCTAGAAGACAATAAAACCGTTAGAAACGTGTATTTCTCGCGATAATAAACACGTTAAGCCAAAAAATTGGACTTTTTTTGAAAAATTTTGCTAAATTTGCCCTAAAAATTTTTGGCCAAGTTGGGGGGGGGGGCCGGGGCGGGGGCCCCAAAAATTTCTGGGGGGTTTAGAAAAATGGCTGAGGGGAGGGTTAAACCTATGAGGGGATCTGAGCTTGGTTTGGGGGAGTAGCTATGTCGAGTATAGGGAGCATGGAATAGCTGACACATGTGCGGCTGGAGAAAAAGTAGCCCCCCCCCCCGATTTTCACATTTTCGCTCCCCCCCCTTCGTTTGAATAGCTTAAATAATTTTGTCACTTCTGATAGTTTCGTCAGAACCTATATTACCATCCTCCTAGAATAAAAGATTTGTATCTCTTATAACCTAACTTTTAAGCAAATACTATTTACTCCTTCAAATTCAATCGCATGGTGCCGCAAAATCGAGAATCAATACCTTGCCTTTTTTCGGAAGATAGATCATGCATGCCGTTGCCTAGCAAAGGTTTAGCAGTCATTACACCTTTTCGGAATTTTTGAATCGCCGATATCTCAAGCTGCAAAATTCTGCAAAAATCAGGACCTGGCCTGCAAAATTCTGCAAAAATCCTGCAAAATTCCTGTGTTTATGCAGGCGTCTCACGTTAAATGTGTAATGCTGAGTTAACCTAGGTCAAAAAGTTAGCTAAATTTTGCCAAAAATGGTCTTTTTTTGAGAAAGTTTTCTCAAAGTTTGGCTTAGATGCGCTTTAAAACCGTGTAAAAAACGCCTAAAACGATAAAAAAGTCTTGCTTTGACGAATAAAGGGTTAAAATACTGAAAATTTTGCGTTTTAGGCCAGATTTTTAATTTCCTGAGGTCCGAATTTGGGGAGGGGGTTCGGGGTCTGGGGCGGGCTATTCCCCTTCACATCTTGGGGATCGATCATCGACCAAATTTCAAAGTTTACCCTCCGCCAATCAACCACACGGTACACCCCAAGTAAACTATGCAATAAGGTTACATTAGTAGTAGCTGCTAAAAGTGCATGAACCGCACGCAACCCCATAGGTGTAACGGAGATTTGGGTTGGGGGAGGCCCCCTTTCCCCAAAATTTGGGGGCGGGCCCCCTTTTTAGACCTCCCCTAAACCCCCCCCCCCCAAATCCCCAAAAAAATTTTCAATTTTTATGCGTAAAATCGCATTTTCAGCCATTTCTAATGCCAAAAAACTGCCAACCATTAACTAATTTTAACATTAGACAAGGCCTTTAAACTCGAAAACTTGATTGCCAGCATGTTTCCAACTCCAAAATAGGGTCAATATTGAGTCAGAAAGTCCATAAAACTTTTGAAAACGTGTATTTCATGCAATAATGAACACTTTAAGCCAAAAATTTGGACATTTTTGAAAAATTTTGCAAAATTTAGCCTACAAATACCCTATTTTTGGCCAATTTTTCGCGCACTGCCCCCCCCAATTGGTGGGGGCCGGGGGGGCCGGGGGCCCCCAAAAATTTTGGGGGTCGTTTGTAAAAATGGGGGGGGGGGGGTTACCCCCCCCAACCCCCAACCCCCCCCCCCCCCCAATAACACCTCCATCATAGTTTCCTTGGGGGGGGCGGGAAGGGGGGCCGGTATCCCCCCCAAAATTTTTGACCAAATTTACCCCCCCCCCCCCGGTTTTTTGAGTTAACCGCCCCCAACTTTTGGCGAGCCCCCCCGAACCCACCCCCCCCAACGATTTTTGGACCCAAAAAGTTAGCTAGATTTGGTCGAAAAATGGTCATTTTTTGAAAAAATTTTCTAAAATTTTGACCTAAAATCGCTTTAAAACTGTGCAAAAACACCTAAAACGTTAAGAACAAGCCTTATTTTGTTTAAAAAAGGGATAAATTCAATAAATTTTTGATTTTTTTGTCATTTTTTATAATTTTCTGTGGTCCGATTTCTGGGGGGGGGTTGGGGGGGGGTACCCCCCATCACATTTCGGAGGTCGGCCAAGATTTACCTGGCTTATTTTTACTGGGGGGGGGGCCCACTCGGCAACCTCCCCCCCCATTCGAGGTTCCCCCCCATAAATTTTTACCTCCCCCCCATAAGCCAAAAAATTGCCAGATTTCACCATTTTTACCCTAAATTTTCAAAAATTTTTCCGGCTTCGCCGGAATTTTAACGAAATTTTCGCTTTTTTAGCGTAAAAAACACCTAAAATTAGTCATTTTTTAGCGATTTTTGGCAATTTTTACACAAAAAACGTAAAAATTTGCAAAATTTTTTCCAAAAATATGCCCCCCCCCCCCACTTTTGGTGAGCCCCCCCCCCACTTTTGGTGAGCCCCCCCTCATCGATGGGGGGGGGGGGGGCAACTTTGAGCCCCCCCCCCCCATATCGCCCCCCCCCCCATAAATTTTGGCCTAAAAATAAGCCAGGTTCCAGGGAAACTATGACCTCCATATGCGCAACCCCACCCCATCCACCCCATACTCTTTCGTCTGTCACCGAGCCAAACACTACTTAATGAAAAAATGCCATTTTGAATATTGGCTGAATGGTAATGCTAAATACAACTTTACGGACATCTTACACATTGCACTACATTCTAATTGGCAGAAAAAATTTCATACGAAATTTAATAATTCAAGATTTTGTGGATCTGATCTACCACTTCAACCTGTTAGGACGTTTTGTCTAATCTGCCTATTTTCGCTGAGAGGACAGGATGTAAGCTTGTGGTGAAGACTAGCTGCTCAATTAAGGGGGGGTACTTACTTGGGTAGACAATTCTACCCTCACCAATTTGGCTAAATTTGTGCTCATTGATAGTCCCTAGCCCTACACAATCTATTGAAACTTTTTATGATTTCGTCCAGGAATAAAGAAGTTACAGCCATTCCAAATTTCAAATTTCAAATTTTCAGCCATTCTACTGAAAATGGCCTAAAATCGGAACTTTAGATTTTCCGCTTCTGACAACGATAACTTACTAATAAGGTGGTGATTCCTTTTGGGCACATATTGTTGATTGACGGCGTAAACCAGGATGAAATTCAACGAAACTTTCCAAAATAAGTTGTTTTAGCGTTCTAACACCATCTGCGCAATCGCGCTTCAAAAATTCAACATTTGCGTTCAGGGCGGTATTTGCCAATTTCTGAACGTTTGGCAGCAGCTGCATGGCTATGACTATATCCATTCGAAAGAACTCGTTAAACTCTACAATTTTGCTTTTGGAAGCAACTTTCTAGCTTTTCCCTATCGTGAGATATAGCCAATTTTCTTATTTTGGCGTCAAAAACTTGTCCTTTCTGCAGAAATCAAATAATCCACTACTTCTTGAGCTACGAAAGCCGTAAAATTTAGCTAAGGGTGTCGATTTAAAGGTCTCACAGAGGCCAATTATCGGAGGCATGACCATCGAACAATTGATATCCCTTAGGCTGCTATCACAAAAAATGTAGTTTTTGCAAAAACACGACCAAATTTTTTCCAGCGATTGTGCAGAATTTAGTATGCAAGCTAGAGAGTTGCCACTTAGCAGATGTGTTCTACACAAAAATACCCCGGGACCCTTTTTTAGTTGCCCCGCCCCGATAGCTGCTTTCTAACTGAAGTAGTGGCTTGCCAAAGTAGTGAAAAGTAGGCAAAATCCAGGTTGTGCAGACATTTTAGTTTATTTCTCCATAACGAAGAGCGATATCACAATAACTAAAAAAGGGTCCCCAGCTATTTGATAGAGGTATCGATCGAATGCTCTAACCGATGTCCTGCGAAAAAATTTACTTCAGCCTGCAAAAAATCTGACAAATTATACTTCTTCTAAAATACAGGAAAAACATTTTGGAAAGCCAAACTTAGATTTATTGTACTCATTAAAACGAGAAAATGTTAAGCTACATTTTGATATAAGGATGACTTCTTAACTCCAAAAAATGAATGAATAATAGTGGTTCAAAGTTGATGTCTCCAAAAGGAATCACCACCCTAAGGTGGTGATTCCCTTTGGTCACATAAAGTTTGCACCATTATTACTCATCCATTACTTGGAGTAAAGAAGCCATTTTTATATCAAAATGTAGCTTGACATTTTCTCTTTTTAATGCATGCCACGAAACTAATGTTGCTTTTCTAAAATATTTTTAACACATTTTAGAAGAAGAAGAATTTTCCAGAATTTTTGCAGACTCAAGTAAATTTTTTCGCGAGACATCGGTTAGATCATTCGATACCTCCATCAAATAGCTGGGGGCGATATTTTATTTATTGTGAAATCGCTCTTCGTTATAGAGAAATAAGCTGAAATGTGTGCGTAACCTGTATTTTGCCTACTTTTTCCAACTTTGTCAAGCGATTACTTTAGCTGGAAAGCAGCAATCGGGGCAACTAAAAAATCGTCCCTGGGTATATTTGTGCTGAACACATTTGTTTAGTAGCAGCCCTCCACCTTGCATGGTGAATGCTCCACAATCTTTGGAAAAAATTGGTCGTGTTTTTGCAAAAACTACATTTTTATGATAGCAGCCTACAGGATAGCAGTTGGAAGACGATCGTGCGTCGGATAATTTGTCCCTGTGAGACCTTGAGATGGACGCCCTTAGTTTGATTTTACGGCTTGCGTAGTTCAAGAAATGTTGGATTACTTGATTTCTGCAAAAATGACAAGTTTTCGACGCCAAAACAAGAAAATCGGTTATATCTCACGGTAGAGAAAAGCTAGAAACTTCCTTTAAAAAGCAAAAATGTGAAGCTCAATGAGATTTTTCGAATGAATATAGTCATAACTGTATAGCAGCTGCCAAACGTTCAAAAATTGGGAAAAACCACTCTGACCGGAAATGTCGAATTTTTGAATCGGGATTGCGCGGAAGGTGTTAGAACGCTAATAGAACTTATTTCGGAAAGTTTCATCAAATTTCATCTTGATTTACGCCGCCAAACAACAATATGTGCCCAAAGGGAATCACCACCTTAAATCAAAACCGTTTGAAACGTTCTTATAGCTCATTTTGGAACTAAATACAATCTCTAAAACTTATCTAAGAGCTTTTTTTAAATTCGATTTCTAACTTTTGCAGTAATCGTTTCCGTTAGACAACCCCAAAAATTTTAGTCAAAATTGATCTTTCAAAATTTTTCGAAGATTACAAAAGGGCACAATATCTACATCAATCGATAGCTTTTTCAATTCCAAAAACATTTCTTCTTGGCACAAACGTTTATTTTGCAGCTATTTCAAGTTATCGGTTAAAAACCGTATGTTCCTGAATTTTCAATTTCTGTGTTTGTGGAGTTGTTCACAAAAAGGATTGCTACAAAAATTAAAAACTAATTTCGAAAGAAGCTCTTCGACAAGTTTTAGAGATGAGATTGTATTTAGCTCCAAAATGAGCTATAGAACGTTTCAAACGGTTTTGATTTGAGTAAGTTATCGTTGACAGAATCGAAAAATCTAAAGTTTCGATTTTAGGCCATTTTCAATAGGAATTGGAAATTTTGAATGGCTGTAACTTTTTTATTCCTGCAGGAAATTATTCCAAATTTCAATGGATGGTGTAGGGCCCTAGGGAGTATCAATGGGCACAATTTGAGTCAAATCAGTGAGGGTCGAATTTTAGACTCAAGTAGCCCCCCTTAAAGATAAAGGTTTGGAAGGTTTTTAATGTAATGGATTTTAGAAACCTTCTGCACTGAAAACTATGGGTTTGAGCTGAGGCTGAAGCTGAGACTTAGGCTGAGAAATTAGGCTGAGAATTATTATAAGAGTTTAAGGAATCTGTTAATTATAAGTTTTATAGCTTTAATTTAGAATTAAAATATATAATGTCAATTTTACCAAGTTAACCAAAGTTTAATTTGACCAGTAAAGACAAGCTTTCTCAAGTTTCGACTAATTAATTAAAATTGATGACACTGAGCAGGAAACCTCGTTGAATGGAGCTGACGGGTGGTCAGGATCCAGTGAGTGTGTTGTGATCACATCTCCCCCAGTAGTAGCCTTGCCTATGCCTCGGGTAATTGCATTTGCAATTATTCAATGCCAGACTACGCACCGCACCCTGAGCAAAATGAGTCTGGCGTTACCCCTCATCGCAAAAGCAACTGGGATGTGGCACTACAGGAAAAAGGATGCAAACTTCTACTTACATTCCTTGCGTTAAGTTTGGGGCAGCATGGTTTGAAGCATTTTAGTGTGAAAGCTTTTAGTAGGCGGGGTTGATTTTTCTTATCTCGAGGAGTGTAGTTTAGTGTAGTGGCTTGAAAAATTGCTTTCACTGAAGATTTTCAAAGGTTTTTGTATCATTCAAGTTTTATACTTCTAAAATGTGAAATTTCAGAATCTAATAAATAATATGAGCTTCATTGCGCCCTTGGAGAACTCTTGCTCCCTAGAGCCTAAAGCGGCGAGGTCTTTCGGCGAAGTCTGCGTAGCGTCTGGGATTGAATGAATTGAATCAAGAGTTTATAATACCAAGAGTAAGACACTCAGCCCTTGGTAATAGAATATGCTGAAAAGCCCCCCCCCGAGATTTCGGCCTTAATGTTTCGAGCATCTTGCAAGCTTATTCTATTAGAAAGAGCAGACTGCCTGACTCTTGGTATTATAAACTCTTGATTGAATGGATGGGAGTCCGATTGGAATGAAGCTCACAATGATTGTCGTCATAGTTATCTTGGGAGTGAAATTATTTCATCTATTTAGTCATCTATTATCTAGTAGACTATTAGTCATAAATATAAATTTAAATATAAATATATAAATATATAAAAATTATATAAATATTTATATATAAAAATATATATAAATATTTAAATATATAAAAATAAATATAAATATAGACTATAAATTTTGGATTTCGACGCTACGTATTATGTACTTGTTATATTTACAGTTTCAATATGCAAGACTGGGCATGTTAATACATAAATGCTTTAATCCGTCAAAACTTGTTCAAAGTTCTTATGCAGGTTTGACTTTAGTTATTAGCTTAGTTTTTATTAGAATTGCATACCATACTGCATATATATAGACGCACAATATACACAACTTTGTATATCATCCAGATTTCCAGGCAAGTAATTGGAGCATTTTTCACTGTACTTGCTGATTCTTGTTAATCCATGCCACATCAAAGGATTATCCTTTAGACTTATCGGACACAGCTGGTATCTGGGAGGATTTAGTGTCAACTAGCAGACTACTGATACTGAAGATTAGCATAGATCGTTACGTAACTGATAATATAAAAGTGGAATGTGCATCCTTCCTTTATGATGTACTGCTTGACTGGTCAAAAATGCTGCCTGCAGTTAGCGTACTGGCTTGTGTAGCTGCTATTGTTGCGGGTAAGTTTTCTGGGTTTGCTTGGAATGTTGGACAAACAGATGTGGTGTGAAGTGCGGTAAATGTCTGTTTCAAAACTATATATTCCGATCTTGTGCCTTTATCCCTTTACATGCACAATTCTAAACTAAAAAACCGATCTACCATACGTATGTACTAAGATGCGCATTCGACTCTATTTAGATGGCGCAGCCTTCCCATAGATAACACCAAAACCAGTACTACGGTAGAGTTTTGGTTCGTTCGCAGCATTTAACATGTGCAGTTAGCCAGCCTTAAATGTTGATAATACTGACACAGTACAGAACAATTCTCTCCATCACAAAGTTACCATGATTTCAGGCTACAGCGACCCCAGCAAGCAGGACTGCAGCCCTGTGATGTGCAGAATGCATTGTCAGTACGGGTTCGCATTGAACAAATCAACAGGATGTCCAGAGTGTCGCTGCAGAGTTCCATCAGGTGTGCTAGGAACTGATTGGGACTTGAAAGTCTCTAATAGATTCAGTTTGGTTGTAATGTAATCTCATAGGACTTACTAGAGTTGAAATGTTTTGTTTTTATTCTTCGATTTTTTCTTTGCTTAGGGCAAATTTGAAGCATTTAGCATGCAAGCTAAAATTTTGCCTTTAAGCAGATGCATTCTGCAACAAATATTCAGGAATCTTGTATTGGTTTTGGTTTTATTTCACAGTATTCAGGGGACCCCCAGCTATAATTTCGAATGATATTACCTTATGTCTTTCGAGAAAACATTGATAGTTCTGTAAACAGAATTTGTGAAAAATTGCAATCCTTCTAAAATTCGGTACAAAATCTAGAAAACCAAAATTGGTTTCATGGTATCCATTAAAAGGAGCAAATGTTAGGCTACATTTCGATGTAAGGATGGTTTTCTATCTCCCAGTAATGAAATTCAAATTTGGCGACTCCAAAAGAATCAATCAACTTAAGGTGCTCGTCCGGGTATTTGCAGCAAACATTGAAAGACTGTAATTTACTCAAGTCTTGGACTTGAACAAGAATTTTCATATCTTTTTTAAGCGAGAACAAGGAAACAATTTTTGAACATAGATTTTTCGAATTGTGCCAAAGCTAAAGGAAAGCGACCAGTTGAGACTTCGAAAGAAACGTCTTCCCGAGGGCAATTTTTCGAAAATTTTCCATGATCAAGTAAAGCTCATGCTTTTGAGAAAATGTAAGTTTTGTATCATTTGTGTCAAAATTTTTTTAAGTTTAGAAACTTGTTTCTCTCGAAAGACAAAACGCGAAACCAAGAAAAATAGCCCTCGGCAATTGTCGCAAAAATGGGTGTGTAAAGCAGTTTTCTAATTGCATCAAAACAGCCTGGTTGCGATTTCAATATTTCCCATTTTCGTTGCTGTGCTAGTTAAAGGTGCATTAGAATGCTCTCTGTTGAGTATAAAATGTCCTGTAGGATTACAAAGTTGGACAATAAATAATCAATGGACCACCGCTGTTAAG
>JASAND010010168.1:0-43083 GCA_030248195.1 Trissonchulus latispiculum
TAGTTAGGTAACGGCTATGAAATATTAGTCAAATTACAGTTTTGAATAATTTCTGATGGCGTTTCAAACTGGTGTAATGTTTCGAAGGCTAATGCTAACAAGCTCGTCACAAAGGTTTAACGCACGTGTCCAATAGACGTCTCCTTTAAAATTTCTCTCTTAGCTTTTTCTCTGTCTGCGTCATCCTATTTACAGCAAGCAGTAGGTCCAAGTTTGTAATTTTAACAAATTAATTATAATTAACGAATTCAACTTATTGCCGAAATACCAAATGAAGCAGTAGTTATGGAAGTATAAGGCGCCTGCTCTAAGCTCTATGTTAAGCTGATTTAATTCTGAAGAAATTTACATAATTGGCTAATTGGTATTGGCTATATTGATTCGGCCACAAGTTGAAGTCAAAGCTTCGGACTGTCCTAGAAAACGGCGTTGTAACATAACAGCAAACTATTTCTAGCATCAATTCTAGCATTATCTTGCATTCGGGCTGTATGCTGTTTAAATTAGTTCAAAGAGGAGACCAATACAGAGTTACACCTTAGAATGAATTTCTTAAATTGGCTTCAGTATTCGCATTGAAGCACTGCAGTTCAGAAGCTGTTAGTGCTAAAATTCTTGCACTTTCTGATTACTGAAAGAAACAGCTATGCAGCAGTTCGAGCCCGGAGCCTGTGTTTTTACAATCACTCAAACTGAAACTAAAACCAGGTTTCAGATTTAATCACTATAAAACTGAAACTTAACTTGAGACTATTTTAAAGTGTCCGCTGCAACTTCAGTCATCAAAAACTAACACAACTTGCTTCACCTATTTTCGTGTCCCGTTTCTGATTTCGGCTTTTACAAAGTTATATCTTTCTCAAACAAACCGTCTTCGTGGTCGGTATACGTTCAAAACAGGCGCTTACGACGAAGATCACAACAGTAATAACAGCTTTAAGCAGCCAAATTTAACATAATTAATCAATCACAACATTTTGCAGAAATAGGATTTTGTTATTTCATTAATGTGTTCCCTTCAAAATTATCAGAAAAACACTTACTTGCTGATGCAATTTAACAATATGAAGTAATCATTTTCCGGACTGTTTTAAGTTGGTGCTTTGACTGGCTAAAACGTCTTTCTTACGCAAATTGTTCGCGAAAGTTTGCCATCGCAGTTGGTAACCGTGCCGAAAATATCTTGGCTTCTTCTTAATGCACGGCTTCGGATCGACATAGAACACATAGGTTTCGTTTTCACACGAATTCCAGTTCAGATTTTTAGTACAGTGCAAATCTTAATCGAAGCAAATGCAAAGTAAGCCAATCTCCAAAATATTAGTGTGCATCGGTACTGAATTTCTAATTCGTGTCAATTTTGAACTTGTATCAAGGCGAGACTGTTTTGAGTCGCTGTCTGAAAACTTAGCTCCAACTCAAAATGTAATGGCTGTTTTAATCGTCGACATAAACTAAGAAATGCAATTAAACAGTTTTAAACTTCATAAGTTGTTCACAATTGCAGCGTTTCGGAAAACCTTTTCAACTGATCTGCATTAATTTAGTTAATTCCGCAGGATTGATTCTTTGAATAGCAACTTTGACTCAGAAAAATCAATTTCAAATGAGAGGATCTAATCTAAATTCCGTTAAAGTTTGTTGTTAAAGTTAGTTAATTCTGTTTAACACCAGAAAGTTATACTAGTTTGTCCACTTTATGAAATTATCTGATGTTTACGAAATGGCACAGTCGAATTCGTACATGCTCTCACGAAACGCTTGCACTTCCTTTCGTTAGATTGAGCGTTTCTAAAACTAATTCAGGATGCACAAAAACCATAATTAGTTCAAATAATTGGCAACCAGTTGATGCCCACTATTCCAAGAAATTGCTAAATATTTAATGGCTGTCACTTCGGCATGACCAATGCAGCCGATAACAACAGCAAAGCAACAGCAATAGCAGGACAATAGCAGACTAAATACTATAAGAGCTAATCGGTGATGTAATGACTTATATCTACGAATGTCAGAATTGTTTTATCTGAAGTAGCTTTTAGATTAGGACTAATAAATTAGCATAAACCTTTGGATAGTTTGGTTCCTTTTTACATGGTTTCTGATTCCCAGGTTCATGGCACGAAATTTGCTAAATTTAACTCTAAAGACTTAGGTATATGTTGTTCCCGCAAGGCAACCTCAGTTATGTTCAAAGCAGGTATTTAGTGATTTGTAGCTAAAATTGCCAGGCTCAGAGTTGAAATTATAAAAGGACTGCAAAATATAGTTTAATTTTAATTAGCAATTATTAGCATTAAATTTCTTGTGGCCTTTATTTGGAACACATCCAGAGCAGCTTAAGCTAAGTATTAATGCTAACATTAGGAAGCGACAAACTTTAAAAGATTAATTCAAAGTTATTGGTTGCTAATCTGTTCACTTCTGCAACTTCTGCAACGCTATAATTACAAGCAAATGTTTGTGACGAAAGCCAACTGCACTTTCCAACTTTTAAGAAAGCCACAAATTTACACCAATTTTGATTGGATGTTTTTGGTAGAAATTTGCAAGGGTTAAAACCGTTTGCTTTGTAATTAATGGTTTTAACCCATTTGATTCAGGTGGCCTATCAGTCAGCACTGGAAGATTCCTGAGCATAATCAATACAGTTACTATATTTCAATCAGGCCAAACAGATAACCGATTATAGTGGAAATTTATGACACTCTTGCTATTGCCCGATTTCTAGCGGGCTGATCCTTTCTTCGAAGCCGGCCTGTATTGGAAACTTCGATCAAGTACCTTCATTCATATTGTGATCAACAAGTACCATGGAAGAGTAAGCTGCACTCAGTCCCAACCGAACAGTCGGGAACGTGGTGTCCCAAATTGTTCTTAATTACAAAATATCTGACTATTGGCTACTGCTACTAGAAAACTGTTTTTTGGCCCTACGATCTGCCATTGTTTCAACTACGATTACTACTTCTAATAGAACTAATGTTTATTCATTTTTAACTTACTGTTTGAAATTTCTCATGCTTTAAAGTTATCTGGTTGAAAAGGTCAAAGTTCGCACCTATGTGATTGTAGTCCAAACTTCTGAGCACAGAGAACTAGCGTATAAATTGAAGTTCATAAGGTCATAAGGTCAAAACAGGGCAAAGGATACAGTTTGTGTTATAATTGAATTAATTCATAGAGTTTAGTTTATACTTCTTTACTTGGAGCTATGGATATATAAAATATTACGGTATTATCGGTATTTGTCATCCTCATTTACAGTTGTCTGTTCGGTTATCCGTACGATCATATGTTTAGTGTCTTCTTTTAATCCTTGTGCTATATTAGCATTCTCCTACTTGTCAATAAACAGTGCTTGTGTGTTAAACTTAACTTATCTCTGATTTCACCGTTAGTTAGTTTGATAGTCTGTGTCGACCATAATAATCTGACCCCTTGGGCCCTACAAAGACATCTTCGCAGTTTAAGGATCTTGATTTGTCAATCAAGATCTATTCAGCAAAGTTCATTGTTACTGAACTGATTCACCCTCTGGAAAGCAAGTGTCGACCCCGCTTGCTAACGACATCAACGGAGCCTGACCCCCACCAAACGAACTCACGATCAAGACCCCACCCAGGTTGGCTGCAGGGAATTCTCAGTTTTGGACACACCACCTTCTGAGAATCCGGTGCCTAAGTTTATCATTACCGATAAACGCGCTGACCTTCCGTGCCTTGAAGTGGTTGTTACTCCAAGCCTGCGTCTTGTTAGACCAAAAGATCCTGCCGAAAGACGTTGGAACTAAATCCAAGCCACTTCATTACACGGTAAATCAATTTTGGAGCCCCCAGTGAGGACCCCTTTTTATTCATTCCAGTGAGGATAGTGAACTCATCATTTTTAGCTGTAAGAATAACAGAACGCGTCACGTAGAAATCAACGAAGTTTTGGCTTTCCCTTTCCAAATTCTACTTCTTTATTTTTTCAACTTAGCTTCATATTCTGTCTTATCCATCTAACTGATCCTTTAGGGTATAGAATTTTGAAACATCATGTGGCTTCAAATCATCTCTCTAGCGGTATCTTTCCTAATTCCTTCTTTTCCTAAGATACTTTCCAGCTTTTTCTATCCAGTTGTTTTTCATCTCTATGCAAGTTTGCTTTGTAAGTTCCGCCCTCTCTACCTTAGTAATAGTGTCGTATCACCTTTTTCCAGTGCAGTGCAGTCCGTTGCAGTTCAAACTGAAGAAACCAACGATAGTGGAGTTGATTCAGACTATTCGAAGGAAGGTTCATTCTACTGTTCAGAAACATTCTACGATGTTGAGGAATCTCCGAATGTCTTTTCCACCGCTGACAGGAATAGTAGTTCGATTGTCCCTCCCCAAATTGACTCTAATTCCGTCTATGCTCCGAAGTCGGACTTAAGTTCTTGCGGTTCATCTGAAGTATTTGATGATGTGGGTTCTTCTGGTTACTTTTCAGAATCATCGATATGTCCCATTTTAGATCCCTTGGAAGATACAGTCCAATTCCACTGCCCTAGCCACTCCTCGAAGCTACCTTCGCCACCACTAACTCCAGTTCCTGAGTGTGAATACCAGCGTAATGCGTTAGTGATCTCATCTGTACCTCGATCGCCGAAATTGTTTGCGTCCCGGAGTTCCCCGAATCGATCACTTCGTGGAACACGCGTCTGCGTGACAGCATCTGGAAAATGTGTTGCCGTAAATGAGTGTAGGATTAGGTCGAAGAAGCATAAGGAAGTCCAGCAGGAAGCAGTCGCCAACAAATCACAAAGTCTTCGTGCTCAGCTCGATCTATTGTTTACTCAGGATTGTTCATCCATTCAGAGGGAACCAGCAGGAGAAAACTTGAATAGTTGTTCACCGCAAACGGCGGAAGAATCCCACTTGGCACCATGTAGTGCCAGATCCAATAGAGAACGCCTGGAGTCCCAGACGGAACCGGAAGAATCTTTGGTGCCGCAACCGCAGCTAGGCTCAGTTGTTCAAGGAATTGTTCGGTTAATTGGCGAAAATGCCCAAGTTCAGTCAGCATCGTCCGCCATTCAGCAATTGAAGCAGTTTTCAGGTTCCGAACATGAAAACATTCTTGACCATCTTCATCAATTCGAGGCTGTTTGTACAGCCCTTCGCTGTTCCGATGAGACTAAGATAAGGTTATTGCCGTCTACCTTTTCGGGAAAAGCAACAGAGTTGCTTCGAGTCCAGCAGTCGCATTTGTGGGATACCTGGTCATCATGGCTAAAGAATATCAGGGAACTTTTCCTCTGTTCCGCCGATTCGCTAGCTGCTACAAAGCTGCTGAATACCATTGAACAAGGAGGTTCGGAGACGGTAACTGACTATTATTTGAGATTGCAGAAATATTGTCGGGTAGCTTATGGTGACCAGCTGAGCCCCAGTTTTCGTCAGGATTATTTGAGCAGAGTTTTTGTTTTGGGCTTGCGAGCAGACCTACGGGCCAAAATGCCATTATCAGTTGAGTTGGAGTTGAATGCAGCATTTAAGTTTGCTCGTGCAGCAGAGAATACTGATTTAATATCCTGTGACCAGGTTCCAGCATTCCTGAAAGATAATCCCCAATCTTCCCCACCGACTAATATTAAGAGTCCCCGGCGTTGCTATAATTGTCATGGAATTGGACACATAAAGCGGAAGTGTCGCAAGCCTGGGGTAGGAGCCAACCATTTTGTGAACCGTAATTTCAGTACCAGTCGTCCTCCTGCTCAGGAGACAGTAAGGATTCCTGAAGGCCGGGAAAATCTGCTTAAGTCTAGTAGAAATAAGTCTGGGTATGCTATGTCTGCGCAAAAGCAGTTATGTAACTCCTCATTGTCTAGGAATATCGGACATAAACTTGCTCCTTGTTTAACAGTGCACTGACTTAAATAGATCTGTGATTTTCAGCTAGCCACCAGGTTGTTTGGGAGCTTAAGCTCCAGAGGGCTTTAGCCCTACAAATTGCTGCATTTAAAAGTGAATGTCTAGCTGAAATTCAAGACATAAAAATTCATAGAATGCAAGAAATGGTTGTAAGAAGTGCAGAATTAAATGAGCGAGTAAATGTGTGCATAAGATTCATGAATGAATGTGTAAATGATTGTTTGAAGTGTGTTTGTATGAATGAGGATGGCGCCATCCGAGTTTGTGTGAATGTGGTTGAGTATGCGAGTGACTGTGTGTATGTTGCCAGTGTATGAGTATGAATCTGCGTATGAGTATGAGTATGATTTATGCCTATGAGTATGAGTACGAGTTTACGAATTTGTGCACTTGGATTTGGATGATGAGGAGGAGTGTGTAATCGCTAACTAATCGTGTCTTAGTGTGCTGACTAGTAAGTTCAGAAAGTAATAAATATTAGATGTCGATTGGTATATAATATTTGTGTTCATTAATCTGTTTGATTCGCCCGTAATCGTAAATAGCATTTGATTCTCGTTGTAGGCTTTAGCCGATTCTCTGACTATATTCTAATTGTTATTCTGATTCTGATGTATATAAGACCGAATAGTATATAATAGCAGTAGAGATTGTATATTGTAGCTAATAATTGTATAATACATGACACGTCTAATCGTAATGTGTGTCCGTAATGTGGTAGTATAACAGAAATATCAGAGTCGATGTTTGTTATTGTAATGTTCGTTTCCTGGATACCAACTACGTATATTATATGCAATAGTTATGACCACAAAAATCATATTTCCCGATTTGAAGGTTAAAAATGCTGTACTGTGTTGTACCTATACTGCATTTATTGAAATTCTGCCCACTAGTATTTCTCATATTTTTTGGGTGTGAATCATAATTCCTTATTATGTCTAAAGTGTAGTTTCAACCGGATGAATATCTGACAGGGCTATTTGTAGTAGTTTGACTGAATGCATAATATCTGACTGGGCTTTACCTAAAAGTTGTATACTGCCCTGCTCGCTTCTGTAATTAGTTGCTGCAATTACTTAATTTTAAGATCGGGTACGAAGGTATATCTAATTCTAATTTTTTGATTATAATTAGTATTGGGTGTTTTTCTAATAATGATTTCTTAAAGATTAGCACGTATATATCCAAATTTTAAAACGTCAAAAAACCGACCAATATACATCATTGTGTTGTCCTGCAACGGGTAATTCTATAACACGGTCCATCAATCAACCCGTGTGCGTGCTGAGATTAAATTATCTCGATATTGTTTGCTAAAACCAGCCTGGCATAAAGGGACAATACACTTAGAAGTCGAAAAATTAATTTGCAACCTTGTTTCGATCAAGCACTGCTAGAATTTAGTTCAAATTCCTTCAAAATTGCGTAGCAAGCAAATGCAACGTATTTCGTATTTCGCTTACAGTTTGCTAGTTTGGAAGACAGGAGATCGCCTTCTTTTGAGTTCCCGTTCAGTATAGGCCGCGTTAAACTCAATCTGATTATATGTATAACGTTCCATGTTTTATTTCACAGACTACTAACTAGAAGATAAATCAGGTAGGCACACAAAATGCTGCCTTAAAATTTGCTGGGATTAAGCCAAACGTTTTGATTTCACCCTTTCATATTCGTAATAATCTTGGGAAAAACTCATATCTTGTTGGAGACTTAAAGATGGGTTATCAGGTTAATGCTCAATCAGGTATGGCTATTTTCACGTTAAAATTGTGTCAGAGAAAACGACATTACAAGCGAAACATTGAATTTGATTCTTGAAAGAGTTGGCAAACTTCATTGGATTCGGCTGTCGGTTTTGTGGGTCAGAACACAATTGGAACTTGGTGTGATAGGAGAAAGCAGTAGCTTAATCTCCAGCCTTTAAATTTGAGTAACTAGAGTAACTTTTACGTAACACAGAATAGTTTTGTAAGAATTTGAATTGATTTGACAGCCTTGGTAGTCTTACGGTCAAGTCTGATTAAACTAGAAAGGTATCGTCACAGTCGCAGACACACACTAGTGCGCGTTGACATGACCATACGCCTCCACCTGTAATATGCTGTTAGATCATTTTAACGGGATTATCTCTAAAAGGGAATATTTCGACGTTGATCAATTTAAAAAAAATTTACTGCTTCAAATTCACGAAGATTACTAGATTTACTTAATCCATTGGTTTCAACTTTGACTCGAAGATAAAAGTGATATGAAAATTATTAACTACATACATGTAAGGTATAGCTATAATCTGAAAAGCATATTGCAAAAGCAACTGTTCGATTGAAGTTACTAAAACTTGTTGTGTCAGAATGCACCTTCTCGGAATGTTTCTTGGTGTCCTGAAAGTATAGTTAGTCAAAGCAGTGTTACTCCTGTGTCCTTGAGTGTGTAGAGCTTTAGGAAACATGCGGCTTCTTTTCCAATGATGTTAGAAAATATATGAATCAACGCAAACATTTTATGTAAGAACAGTCGATGGAAAACCAAGATACTGACATTCAACCGTGAATTGACCCTGGCTATTGTCAGACTCACATCTTGACCGCTGCACTAGCCGAACTGCATTCCGCAGGCATCTTAATTTAACGAGGATTCGTAGATTGCCTATTAGGCTAATCAGAATAGGTTAATAAATAATAGGCCGACTGAGATTACCTGCGGGTTAGGTAGTTTAAATTCTGAGCGTCGAACATCGGGAGGAGTTGGTCGCTAATCAACCGTTGCTAATTCTAATCTGATTTGGTGCGATTTCGATTTTGTATGGTATTGTATAAGCTCTGTGAGAACGTCAACTAATCGATAATGAATGCGGAGGATTCGAGAAACAAAGAACTGAACGACGTATTTGTAGATTTCAAAACATTTATTTTCATTGAAAACTTCTGCAATTCATTGAAATTCATGGTAAATTCATTGAAACTACTACAATAGATTTAGTTTGGATTCTTGTAAACGCTATCCTCCTCACATTTTATTAATTCTAAAAAATTATACTATCCCGTCTGTTGAGGACAGGAGAAACATCAAAGAAAGTTTTAATTTAATTGCAGTCTTATTTCATAGGAGCAACAAAACGTAATAATGTCAAAATTACACAGAATCTATTTCGATACGCGCTAGGATTAAGTCAAAAGCTTCAATATCACATATGTAATGGTTCCAAATAATTTTGAGCAAAGCGTATGGCTCGGAGAAACTTTAAGAGCAGTCTGTGCTTAAGTAAATGTTCAATTGGACGTAGTCATGTCCACCGTTCACTCATACGAAAATCTTAAACTTTAGTCAAACTTAGATGCAGCTGGTTTTCTGGAACAAAGCTTGATTCTGGGAAAATACCTGGCCAAAGCGATAACTTAATCCCCTGTCTTCAATTTCGGGTTCTCTGAAAAAGGTCTAATAACAGATATAAGTCAAATATGGGTCTCATTCAAGTGGTTTTGCAAAGTCGTTGGACTTTGTATTAATCTGACAACCCTGAAAGCTTGCTTAAAGTTAGAAAACTGCAGTTGATTTGCAGTAGTTTATTAATCGGTATTTTCTATGGCCATCCTTGCTAGTGCAACAAGCTTAATAGGGAAATTTTGGTTCATCAACTTATAAATTGAGGAAAGTTCGTACTAGCGTATTGTGGCAACATGAGTTCTTTAGCATAGGTATGTCTGGACGAATCCTCCACTCATCTTTCTTTCCAAAAGTGGTGAATTGCTTAATTTATAGCCAAATCTGTTCCTGACTCTTGAATGCAAGGCAATACGATGTCGATGTCTTGGCAGACTCCTACAAATTATGTTTGATAATACCTTTCTACTTTAAAGTGAAAAAACAAAGTGAACATCACAAAGCCTTTTGTCCTACACTCGCTCGGTTGGAAAGATCGCAATTTACCATCATGTGCTACAAACTTTGTGAGAACGCACTCTTACTGCAATTTCAATTTTTGACTGTCAAAAAGCTTCCAGTTACGACGCCTGATTGGAACCTTATGATGAGATGACGATGTATAAATTAAACATCAATTGAATGTCTTAAGGATGCTGATTTGCTGATTCGGGTTCGCGTATTTTTAGCTTTAAAAGGGCGTTGGTCGTTGAAGTCTATTCAAATTGCTACAAAAACATCATTTATAGGGAAAATCCTTCTGAACAATGTGGCGTGAGAAAATTTGAGTTTTTGAGAACTGAGCTTTAATTCGCCAGAACCTTTTGTGGCCACCCAACCTTGCAAATGTATGCTCGTTTCGAATGCATTCACCGCAATCTGCATCTTTGTTCTTGAAAGTATTGTTCGATTCCTTTGGTTTTTTTTAACACTAAAAATTTATTTTAGAAATCCAAACCTGACTATTTGTTAAAATCGAACATTGGAAGATTTCGATAAACTCAATATCCGTCTGTCAAGTATTGACCACAATTTACTTCTGTCGCACATGTTATGCCCAACGGAAAGCTTCTGCGGCATGGTTGCTCCAACACAGCGCGAAGATAAGATGCTTTGAAAATCGTAACCGAATTGCTTTGAACACGAATTTCTCCCAATTCGTGTACCAATTTCGAAAGAGGTGTTAACACGCATTTAGGGACAATTCATCAGGACTATCTTTAGTCTTTTGTATTTTGTTTTTTCTGTTCGTTAGCAGTAACCATCTAAACTAGAAAATTTTAACGATAATCAGACAATTTACATAATAACAAAAAGTAATCTCAGCGTTCCTTACATACTTCGAGAAATCCATGATATTTGTTTGATTTACAGAAAAATTGTTCACATGATCAATTTGAACAGTTAAATAGAGACAGCTGTACTCTGCCTAGTTGTAACAAGCACATTCTAAGCTAATGATCTAAAAGGTATCGTTGAATTCGAAGAATTGAGTACATAGATTACTGTCCTTCAAAAATCGCTGCAAATAAACGAACCAGCGGTTACGAGCTTCAGCACCTTAAACGGATTTGCGAACTGCCCTTATCTCAAGGGTAAACCTAGTACGCGGGGTGATTTTTCAATTGTCTACTAAAACAATCACAAGTTCAAGGTTAATTCATGACTTATTAAGCATAACAAGTCAATTTAGTGTAATTATGGATATGGATTAAAGTTTAACTAATCATTTCGAATTTCATGCTGTATCTCTTACCATCTATATTTTTTGGATTATGGAAGTGCAAAACAGTCAACATAGAATATATTTGATCCTAATCTTAACAGCGATAAAGAACCATAAAGTATGCTCGTTATTCAAGTTCTACAAAAACTTATTTGAAAATATTAAAAGTGAGAGCATAAGGTTTGCTGATAAAGTGATTATTTGTCATAAGCCGTACGTTTCCTAATTTCGAAAGGCACTTTTACTAAGTTAAGCCTTTGACAGGTAACATTTCCATTATCAGGTTCACTTTGCAAAAATTTAGTTAACTGCGAAAGAAAATATGTGAAAAGCCACCAATTTTTTGGTAAATAGTCTAGTGTTAGTCAGCAAAAGGTTAAATATCTCAGGCTGAAAGTCTTCGACTAAACATGATAAGAAAACTATGTAAAGGCTCCTGACTATGCGTTCCACTTGATAAAGCAATTTCCACGTTTATTATGATATTGGAACCTTTGCACTCGCATTTTCGTATTTTCGGTTAGCAATAAATGGCGAAAATTAGGCCGTGCCAACTAACAGGTGCAACAAAAAATTTATAATTATAATATTTATAATTAGCTGGGAAATAAACTTGGGCTAAAAGTAGCCTACAGCCTTAATCACCACCTAAACTGTTCTGTTATCTGTTGCTCTCTCAACCTAGGAATTGAGATAGGTAGGTAGGTACTGGTGTTGAATTTCCCAATCAAATAAAATTAATCGAGATTGTTGTTCATCTTCGAACATAGAAGCAATATAGTTTATATCAGTCATAGAAGCAATATATCTTTTAGTTTCTTTCCTTAACACTGGGTGACTCCAAACTGAATTAATGTTATTCCACATATAATTTGCTAATGCATAATTGGTTAGCAAGCCTCATTTATCGATATGTAGTTGCGGAATATTGTAAATATAAAATAACGTTCGGACGCACTTATTAAACTTGAATATTTCATGAGTGTCAGGTTTAGCGAAATTCCCCTGGGGAGATCTATCAAAGTCTATCAAAATTGATTTTGTATGGACAATCGGAGTGGCAGCGAGACCTATAGCTGAAGCCGTGTCTAATCAGATATATCAGCTCTTGCGAGTCGAGACTACAAACAGAACATTTTGTAACAATGGTTTGCTTTTGTGGATCCCAAACCCAGGCTGTCCTCATAGTTAGTCAGTATTGATAACGTTTAAGAGTGATAGTTAATGCGGATACTCATCCATTTTAATGCTTATAAATCTGATGCTGATTAATGCAAATTACTCATAGTAATCATTTCCAGGACTATCATAATAATAATTTAGATAGACATTTTTGTTGTGTGACAGAATTGAAGGGAGGTTCAAAAATTGTTTTAGGTAAAGACTGTAGGTACTCTGTTCTGACTTTGGGTCAATTTCGTGTAGGAAGCCAAACTTTGAAGTTAAACGTAGTCAGTAAACAGATGTGTTAAAGTCCACTCCCGTTACTTATATATTTTTGAGTAGGATCGCATTCTTGTTTAAGTAAACTAACATAACCTCAATCGACAACGGACAATCTCAATATCGCTCCCCCAAAAGTTGCAACTGATAGTGCTTGAAACAGTAATATTAATGATGCAAATGTCAACATTTTCTGCAGCACTAGTAATATATATATTGGTGCGTAATTCCCACTACCAAACACCTCCGGGTAAATTCTGATTGGCTGGCAAAGGAAAAGCAGAGGGTCATTTGCGAAACTTTCATTAACTATTGTCCGTTGGGTTGGTTAAATCGTCCAAATTTGAAATAGTTTGAGAGACAATATTGGTTTTGCCAAAGTTGTCCAGTTTTGCCTAATCTAAGGCGTTTCCAACGCGTGTTATCAGACTAACAGTTTCAAGTTAGGTTAACAATATAATTTTTTATGAAGGGGAATTTTCATTTTATCAACCATGAGATGAAGGGAATATTTCGAAAAGACTGTTTGGCAAAGCTTTGTGTAAAACGAGGTAAAAGCAGAAATTTGCAGTCATGTAGTTGCATAAATAGAAAGTTAGAATAATTTATCACATTTCCATGTTTAAACTGATTTCACAGCTTTGCGGGAATTTTAGTTGTTAGTATGAATAATGATTGCATCATAGTAAATCTGCCCTTAATTGTGTGCTTGATTTGAGAAAATTTTGAGAAATATTTCGCGTTGATTGTCAAGTTGTCGCAACTATCATTTCATATCTGAATTTGCTAACGGCGAACAGCAGAAAATGAGCAGTTCCACATTCTCGGAAACCATATTTACTGAAAACAAATAAGGAGATGGAACTCCCCCCAATCGATGCAAAATTAATTGAAGTAATTTCTTTACATTTTAAACTTACTATTGAGGAGTTTCTGATGCACCAAAATGGGCTAGAAGCCGTCAAAGGCAAGCAAAGTTGGAATTTCCTTTAAGTTATGACTTCGGTAAACAAGCAAAAATGACTATAGGCACAAAATATTTCTGATGCAGCAGAATAGAACCTAAGCTAAATAAATCACTGAGACAACATCAAAGGAAATTGAGTAGTTTAACAAGTCTTTTGTAGTCAATTTCATAATGAAATATGAAAGAAGCCAGCATGGAACCGTTTGGTAAAACATTCGTATCTATCAAAGGGCGGAGGTTAAAGAAGCCACAGTTGGTTAAACCAGGCAAGGACAGAAAATATCTTAGAGCTTCTTTCAGGATGCAGTGGAGCCAGGCTGAACCTCAAAATTTAAAGCTGTAGTCTCAAGTATTCTAAAATCTCACGATCTATGAGCAATTTTCAGTCAAATTAGATTGGCATCCGGTCTTTTCTAGCTTCTAAGCAATTGTGAGGATGCAATAGGCTGAAGCAGCAAGATTTCATTTTGATTACCCTTAAGATTATGTACGAGACCTGTAGGATTCGTGCTGCGAAACAGTTCAACGCATAGTAGCAAGAAAGCAAAGTTTAAAAGGGGTGAGGTTATGACTTCATCTCAGTGCAGTTCCTAGTTTTGTAGCATTAGATAAAGACAAACGAAACGATCTGAGCTAACGTAATTTTGAGTGCTGGATAATAAACTGCCGTATGCTATTGATTTAAAGTCTAATATTTTTTTTAATCAAAGAATTATGCTGATTTAAAGGTCTTTAACGGATTTAATATATCTTATCTCCTCAATAGCCCGATGCAATGAAATTCAAATCTTTGGCTAACAAATTGTTAATAGCGAGCATACATATTCTGTTTGTAATTATTGATTCTATATTTGGTTGGTGCGGTCAATTACTGTCATTTTTTCTAACATTTTCTGAATGCTAAAAATGAAAGGCTTCGTTCAAAGCTAAGATATTAAGAGCAATAACTGCATGATACAGCAACAATTAGCAATAGGTCCTATCATATTTTCACCTGGACAATTTTGGTTCGTCTTTACACGATAAATGAGGATTTATCACACGCGAGCTAAGATCAGCGTAAGTCATTCCCTAAATAAAAATCACGATCAGCTGATTTTTGCAATATGCGCGAAGTGGTCATAAGTGTTTGGCTATGAATGTTTTCTAATTAAACCTTGCTGTGATGACTGATGAGCGATCAATCGCAAAGAGTGCATGTCAAGTGACTGAGTGAACTTGCTTAGGTTACAGTAAACTGCTCAAAGTGACGGAGTGTCTTATGACACAAATTCTGATTTCTAGACGAAAAGCATGTTTTCTCGCAGTATCAGTGGAGTTCACAGGCAAGCAGTTTGGCCAAACTGTTTTGTTAGGAACGATACTGCGGATAACGGCTTTCTACAGTACTCCTACAGAGGGCACGGTGGATCTGCCTAAAAGTGCAGTGTGTCATGCTGTAGTGTCGCAAACTTAAGTGAATTAACTTTATTTTCAGTAGTAAACTTGTCTGAAAAGTCTGGAAATATTATCATGTGACGGATGATTATCTCTTGCAATTTGCTTATGTAGTTTGGTGGCCAGGCACTGCCATTGCAGTGATCATCGAGACACGGGGTCTCCCATATGATCAATTGTACATGGTTTCTGCGCTACCAGCTCCGGTTGAAATTATTTTTCAAAGGGTCTAAATTTGAACTATAGAATTTTACCGATAACAGATAATTTTCGCTTGCTGTCTTGACGACAAGGATTTACCATCGCTGTGATCGTCGAGACACGGGGTCTCCCTTTCGATCAACTGTGTATGGCATCTGCGTTGTCGAGTCTTGCAAACTTACCTATAATACGTCCTCAAATTGTAACTTTGCTTTAGATATTCAATCATGCCGTCTATTATACCTTTTTGTGGAGAAGATGACTTTCTTTCAAACATGCACCAATGCGTTGTAACCAAGGCAGGAAGACAGTTCCAGTCTTCAGAAGCACCGTATCAGTTCGGCAAGGCCTGGATTGCAGAAGACAACTATATCGCTGATAAAATAACATTTTCGAAGACGGGATTTGAAGCCAAAAGACTGTCCGAGCAGATTAAGGGTATTAGGTCAGCCCAATGGGAGCAGTGTAAATCTGCGATAATCGAAGGTGTTGTATATTCCAAATTCTTATCTATTTTGATTGAGGCTGCCTCAGATAGCATACCGCCTCACCGAAGAGACCTATTCTATGGAGCTGGACTTACTAAGCAGGAATTGCTTCGAGCCAGTCCTTGCAGATACCCAGGTCAAAATTTTATGGGACAGCTGCTGATGAACGTCCGACACTCTATCCGGGAGAATGAGTTCCCGAAACTCCTGGTCATCACCGATTCTCAGGGCTACCGCTTGCCACCCAGTGACAGTAAACAGATGAAGATTGTTCCTGTCAGTGGCGCAAAAGTCCAAGATCTCATTAAGATTGCACATCTGGCTATGCATGAGAATTACCGTGGCTGTGTCATCCTTGGAGGCACAAACAACATCGCAATCAACCCTTGGATTCCAGTGCGCGGTCGTGACGGTGCCCAACAACCGAGAAAGCTCTCTTCGATAATGCGACAGTTTCGAGGTCTAAAACGCCTGTGCCAGCACAACGCTTCGGCACAAATTTGGATTGGAGAAATTCCTCCACGATTCGACCAGCCCAGTAACCTTCCCAAACGACCAAGCCGATTTCAACTCGCGGTCAACCGTAGAAATAAGGAGTTGCAAGCACTGACAAGGTCTCTTCAGCTTTCTGGCATTCAAGTGAAATTATTCCCTATGTACGAGGACTTCAACGATCCAGCATACTTCCGAACCTTGGAAGATGGAACCATTGACCTTCATTTTAATGATTCGGGTGGACGTAAGCTACTGGGCATGCTGGAGTCGTTGGCGGACGATTGCTGATCCTTTTATCTGCTTTGCCGAGACACGGGGTCTCCCATGGTAAACGCAGAGAAGGGGGGTTGCTTTCGTCCGTTGATCGCTCGTGCCTTGTTCAGCAGCTTTGCCTACTAGGTCACTTTCTGATTTTTTCTGTATTCATTCACTATATTTTTGCATTCTCTCATCAAACAGTTGACTCTACTTGTTTTGAATTGTACTTCCTACATAGCTCATGCCAACTTAGCAAATTATTTCTCTGCACCGTTTAATGTTAACTACTGGCTCCTAGCGACTCTTTAGTATTCATAACCTTACCATGCAAACAGACACGTGCACTATTCTTTGTAAATTGTCAGTTTTTCCTTTCCTACGTTTGCGCTTCTTACTGTTTGATTTACTATATTATTTACCAAAAATACTTCATATGCTTTACCAATACAGCGGTTCTAATTTTTTAGTTTTCTGAACTTAGAACTGATTCATCCTTAGTAGTATTACGTATTACTGCATCTAAGTGAGTCAACCTTCATTTTAATGAACTAGGTGGACGTAAACTGTTGGATGAACTTCGGTCGTTGGCGGACACTTGCTAGTTCTCTCATCTGTTTTGCCGAGACACGGGGTCTCCTATGGTAAAGGCGGAGAAAGTAGAATTGGCTCTTGTCTGTTACTGGCTTGACTTTCATCCGACGGTTTTTGTCTTTTTGCTTTCCTTTCGTTTTAAATTTCATAGGATCAGCTCTTAAGATCTTCACTCAGTATACTATAGTGTTTCTGCGATTAAAATTAAGTCATTTTCGCCATGCCAGTTTTTAGCCAGTTCTAATCCTGCTATTGCAAGCAAATAGCTACAAATTCATTTACTTTTAGTAAACCGACTAGGCAAACGCTGTATTTCATCGTATTGTATCTTTGTTATACTCTTCACCCTCATTTTCTCTTTTCTTGTGCTCAACATTATCCCACAGTTTTACTATCAACTTCTATACAATCTGAATTGCGTTTATCTCTAACAGCTTAGAGCCTTCGCCCCCCTAGTTGTCAACCTAGAACTTTTTAGTTGTGAAGGATAGGATAGGATATTGTTGATTGAATATTGCTACAAGCAAGCTACAAACGTGTGTTGGCTTCAAACGAAACAGACAGAGATTAGTCCGTTACTGTTCGGAAAGATTAGTATCACTACAGTTCGGAAAGATTGGTATCACTACAGTTTTACCAAAATTGCATTAAACATTGAGTCGGAAAATTATGACAAAAATAAGCGAACTTTGACCTTATCTTAAAGAATTCGATGTATTATATGTGTTAAGTTATATGTTCTACCGTATTTTGTGCATGTTATCTCAATATACTTACGCCGTTCTATTTTTAGCCATTATATTTTTAGCTTACTCTATGTTAATGTCGATTTCAATATATTATATGTTTTATGTTTTAAGTTTTACCGTACTTTGTGCATGTTATACTTATACCATTCTGTTCTTAACCATTATATTCTTGCCTTACTCCATGTCACTGTTGAATCTGAACCTGAACCTGTATTTGAATTGTCACAATTTTAGTCTGCTATATCTTCACAATATTCTTGTTAGCTTTGCCTGTATTTCTTGAACTTTTGTTACTGTAAAGCATTGTTTACTATCTGTATGGTTTCTACTCCATTATACCTTGCATTACAATGACCTGTATGAATTAGCTTGGTTTCATTGTTATATTCACTATATTTTGAGTTACTTCTCCTTGGGATAGAATTTTGAATTCTCTTGTGTTAAGGAAGCTATTTAGAATTTCTTCGTGTTCAACTTCACCCTCCTAGTACAAAAACTACCCTTTTTTCATGGGAAGGTTGTAATGAAATAGATTTTTACCAGCTTAAATTCTAACTAAATTTTTAGTTTTTATGCTTTTGTTTGTTGGTTAGCTGTGTCAGAGGGTGTTTTCTGGAAAAGTTTGTCCTTTGCGGCGGCAATTCGTCGCTATTAGTTGGTCTGCCGGTTTCTTCAAGGGCACATCCAGGAGTCTTAAATTTGTTAATGGCAACAGTTGCCACAATCTTGCTTTCACTTTGTGTCCCGAAAACTATTCCAAGAAAAGGTTTTCCAATATTTATTGCAACAGTTGGCCCAATTTGTGTCTTTGAAGACGCAAACAACGAAGAAGGGGGAGTTGATAGAATTTTAGTTAATTCAAATCAAAACTACTTAATTCTGTTTATTCTGCTCACTTTAGACACAGAAGCTAGAAGTGTAGCTTTAATGAGAAAATGTTGACTGCATCAGAGAAAGTTAAAATTAAGTAGAAATTACAGCACTCCCTATTTTATCTTCGCAAGCCAATGGAAAAGGAATACAAGCCTTAATATTTTGCAAAGGCTCTACATTTTCACATTTTGTGCTTCCTTTCCACCTGGGCCTATTAATCACAAATATTTTCAAATTTCCAAAAGTTTAATAGCTTCAGTGTTCGCTTGAGTGCAACCGAGAGCGGTTGTTTTCCCCTCCCTTCTAGTGCGTTCTCCAGTGCAGTTGTTACCTGCATGGGGAATTAAGCGCACTCTCCCTGGTTAGGTTAAAAGTGTAGGACTTCTCTGGCCTTTGGGCCAGAAAAGATTCTGAGATTTGACAGCGAACCCTGCCAACTAGGGCCATATGGGTTTATTATGCCCGGCCTTCTTACTGAGTAAAACCGGCCAATCCTTTTTTATGTCGGCATTCGCCCATTTTTTGCAATTTTTACGGTCTGTAGAAGATCCATTGGGCCCCGAGTTTTTAGTTTGTGCTAGTTATTACGATTTGTTTAAATTAGAATTCGAGTGAGATCGTCTTTTCTAATATGCGGCTAGATAGAGCCGCTGGCTATAGTTCTTAAAAAGCTCTAAGAATATCAAATTGGTTGGTGTTTGTAAGTATTCAGGTTCTACTAATAGTAAATTTATGGCTTCAGAAATACTCTATTGCGGAGTCAAAATTAGTACTATGCACAAAGGATACAGATTACACGTTTCATAATTAGCATTTTTGACAATTCAGTCAGAAAAAAAGCTGGTTTTAGCAAATCCTTAAACAAAATTCGAATCATTGAATTTAACCAAGAATTGACAGAATCTTTACTTTTAAGAATTGAAGGAATCTTCAGTTTAGTTATAACTTACGCAGCAATTTAATTCTAAATATGGCACGAAAGGATTTTTAGGCAACTATATAGTTAGGTAACGGCTATGAAATATTAGTCAAATTACAGTTTTGAATAATTTCTGATGGCGTTTCAAACTGGTGTAATGTTTCGAAGGCTAATGCTAACAAGCTCGTCACAAAGGTTTAACGCACGTGTCCAATAGACGTCTCCTTTAAAATTTCTCTCTTAGCTTTTTCTCTGTCTGCGTCATCCTATTTACAGCAAGCAGTAGGTCCAAGTTTGTAATTTTAACAAATTAATTATAATTAACGAATTCAACTTATTGCCGAAATACCAAATGAAGCAGTAGTTATGGAAGTATAAGGCGCCTGCTCTAAGCTCTATGTTAAGCTGATTTAATTCTGAAGAAATTTACAGAATTGGCTAATTGGTATTGGCTATATTGATTCGGCCACAAGTTGAAGTCAAAGCTTCGGACTGTCCTAGAAAACGGCGTTGTAACATAACAGCAAACTATTTCTAGCATCAATTCTAGCATTATCTTGCATTCGGGCTGTATGCTGTTTAAATTAGTTCAAAGAGGAGACCAATACAGAGTTACACCTTAGAATGAATTTCTTAAATTGGCTTCAGTATTCGCATTGAAGCACTGCAGTTCAGAAGCTGTTAGTGCTAAAATTCTTGCACTTTCTGATTACTGAAAGAAACAGCTATGCAGCAGTTCGAGCCCGGAGCCTGTGTTTTTACAATCACTCAAACTGAAACTAAAACCAGGTTTCAGATTTAATCACTATAAAACTGAAACTTAACTTGAGACTATTTTAAAGTGTCCGCTACAACTTCAGTCATCAAAAACTAACACAACTTGCTTCACCTATTTTCGTGTCCCGTTTCTGATTTCGGCTTTTACAAAGTTATATCTTTCTCAAACAAACCGTCTTCGTGGTCGGTATACGTTCAAAACAGGCGCTTACGACGAAGATCACAACAGTAATAACAGCTTTAAGCAGCCAAATTTAACATAATTAATCAATCACAACATTTTGCAGAAATAGGATTTTGTTATTTCATTAATGTGTTCCCTTCAAAATTATCAGAAAAACACTTACTTGCTGATGCAATTTAACAATATGAAGTAATCATTTTCCGGACTGTTTTAAGTTGGTGCTTTGACTGGCTAAAACGTCTTTCTTACGCAAATTGTTCGCGAAAGTTTGCCATCGCAGTTGGTAACCGTGCCGAAAATATCTTGGCTTCTTCTTAATGCACGGCTTCGGATCGACATAGAACACATAGGTTTCGTTTTCACACGAATTCCAGTTCAGATTTTTAGTACAGTGCAAATCGTAATCGAAGCAAATGCAAAGATATCTGTTAAATAAGAGCAATATTGGTCCATTTTTGTTTGGGATTTTGGAGGTTCGAAAACAATATAAATCGATTTTCGGTCGTTTTCCGAAAACCGGAAATACATTAGATAATAATGCATTTTAGTTACTCCAATTATTTAAGATATAACTGGAACTATTATGTATTTATTTATGCCTTCCTAACGTTTCTAGACAACAACAACGAACATTTATTACAATTTCAAATCCACGTTTAGAGTCCTTGCAAATTGATTTTTCGCCGTCTTTGCTTGACCCATACTGCTGAATGCTACTGCCCAGAGGCCCATCGCCTACACAGGCATGTCTTCCATAATACTGCCTACATACGTACATGCATAAGAGTAATATTGGTCCATTTTTGTTTGTGATTTTGGAGGTTCAAAAACGATGAAAATCGATTTTCGGTCGTTTTCCGAAAACCGGAAATACATTAGATAATTCTGCATTTTAGTTTCTCTAATTATTTAAGATATAACTGGAACTATTATGTATTTATTTATGCCTTCCTAACGTTTCTAGACAACAACAAAGAACATTTATTACAATTTCAAATCCACGTTTAGAGTCCTTGCAAATTGATTTTTCGCCGATTTTGCTTGACCCATACTGCTGAATGCTACTGCCCAGAGGCCCATCGCCTACACAGGCATGTCTTCCATAATACTGCCTACATACGTACATGCATAAGAGTAATATTGGTCCATTTTTGTTTGTGATTTTGGAGGTTCAAAAACGATGAAAATCGATTTTCGGTCGTTTTCCGAAAACCGGAAATACATTAGATAATTCTGCATTTTAGTTTCTCTAATTATTTCAGATATAACTGGAACTATTCTGTATTTATTTATGCCTTCCTAACGTTTCTAGACAACAACAAAGAACATTTATTACAATTTCAAATCCACGTTTAGAGTCCTTGCAAATTGATTTTTCGCCGACTTTGCTTGACCCATACTGCTGAATGCTACTGCCCAGAGGCCCATCGCCTACACAGGCATGTCTTCCATAATACTGCCTACATACGTACATGCATAAGAGTAATATTGGTCCATTTTTGTTTGTGATTTTGGAGGTTCAAAAACGATGAAAATCGATTTTCGGTCGTTTTCCGAAAACCGGAAATACATTAGATAATTCTGCATTTTAGTTTCTCCAATTATTTAAGATATAACTGGAACTATTATGTATTTATTTATGCCTTCCTAACGTTTCTAGACAACAACAAAGAACATTTATTACAATTTCAAATCCACGTTTAGAGTCCTTGCAAATTGATTTTTCGCCGACTTTGCTTGACCCATACTGCTGAATGCTACTGCCCAGAGGCCCATCGCCTACACAGGCATGTCTTCCATAATACTGCCTACATACGTACATGCATAAGAGTAATATTGGTCCATTTTTGTTTGTGATTTCGGAGGTTCAAAAACGATGAAAATCAATTTTAAGCGTAAAAGCGTGTCACCTGTCGCAAAAGCGTGTCACCTGTCGCAAAAGCGTGTCACCTGTCGTAAAAGCGCGTCACCTGTCGTAAAAGTGTGTCACCTGTCGTAAAAGCGTGTCACCTGTCGTAAAAGCGTGTCACCTGTCGTAAAAGCGTGTCACCTGTCGCAAAAGTGCATCACTTGTCGCAAAAGCGTCGCACCTGTTGTAAAAGCACGTCATTGTCGCAAAAGCGTGTCACCTGTCACAAAATCGTGTCACCTGTAGCAAAAGCGTGTCATCTGTCGCAAAACTAGCGTGTCTTTGAAATTAAGAACGCTTTCTTTCGAATTTAGAACGTTTTTGTTCGAATTTAGAACGTTTTTGTTCGAATTTAGGACGTTTTCGTTCGACTTTAGAACGTTTTTGTTCGAATTTAGAACGTTTTTGTTCGAATTTAGAACGTTTTTGTTCGAATTTAGAACGTTTTTGTTCGAATTTAGAACGTTTTTGTTCGAATTTAGAATGTTTTTGTTCGAATTTAGAACGTTTTTGTTCGAATTTAGAACGTTTTTGTTCGAATTTAGAACTTATTCTTTCAAATTTAGAACGCTTTCTTTCGAATTTAGAACGTTTTTGTTCGAATTTAGAACGTTTTTGTTCGAATATAGAACGCTTTCTTTCAAATCTATAACGCTTTCTTTCGAATTTAGAACGTTTTTGTTCGAATTTAGAACGTTTTTGTTCGAATTTAGAACGTTTTTGTTCGAATTTAGAACGTTTTTGTTCGAATTTAGAATGTTTTTGTTGGAATTTAGAACGTTTTTGTTCGACTTTAGAACGTTTTTGTTCGAATTTAGAACGTTTTTGTTCGAATTTAGAACGTTTTTATTCGAATTTAGAACGTTTTTGTTCGAATTTAGAACGTTTCCGTTCGACTTTAGAACGTTTTTGTTCGAATTTAGAACATTTTTGTTCGAATTTAGAACGTTTTTGTTCGAATTTAGAACGCTTTCTTTCAAATTTAGAACGCTTTCTTTAGAATTTTGCACGTCTCCTGCGAATTTTGAACGTTTTTGTTCGAATTTCGAAAGTTTTGGCTGGCCGGGACTTTAACGATGCGCCAACCCAAAAATGCATCTCACCGCACTCTTTCATTTTGCCTTCCCAGTGAGGTTTTATTATAGTGCGATGGCCCCGCTTCTCACTGCTGCGCATGGCAGTCATCGGCAAAATGAGTTATTGTTTTTGGCCTACTAAACTTCGGCTCTGGGGAATGGCCTACTAGACTTCGGCTCTGTTGAATGGCCTACTAGACTTCGGCTCTGGGGAATGGCCTACTAGACTTCGGCTCTGGGGGATGGCCTACTAGACTTCGGCTCTAGGGAATGGCCTACTAGACTTCGGCTCAGGGGAATGGCCTACTAGACTTCGACTCTGGGGAATGGCCTACTAGACTTCGGCTCTGGGGAATGGCCTACTAGACTTCGGCTCTGGGGAATGGCCTACTAGACTTCGGCTCGGGGACTGATCTGATAGACTTCGGCTCTAGGGAATGGCCTACTAGACTTCGGCTCTGCGGAATGGCCTCCTAGACTTCGGCTCTTGTGAATGGCCTACTAGACTTTTGCTCTGGTGTATGGCCTAATAGACTTCTGCTCTGGGGAATGGCATACTAGACTTCGGCTCTGGGGAATGGCCTACTAGACTTCGGCTCTGGGGTATGGCCTACTAGATTTCGGCTCTGGGGAATGGCCTACTAGACTTCGGCTCTGGGGAATGGCCTACTAGACTTCGGCTCTGGGTAATGGCCTACTAGACTTCGGCTCGGGGACTGGTCTGATAGACTTCGGCTCTAGGGAATGGCCTACTAGACTTCGGCTCTGGGGAATGTCCTACTAGACTTCGGCTCTGGGAAATGGCCTAATAGACTTCGGCTCTGGGGAATGGCCTACTAGACTTCGGCTCTGGGGAATGGCCTACTAGACTTCGGCTCTGGGGAATGGCCTACTAGACTTCGGCTCTAGGAATGGCCCACTAGACGTCGGCTCTGGGGAATGGCCTACTAGACTTCGGCTCGGGGACTGGTCTGATAGACTTCGGCTCTAGGGAATGGCCTACTAGACTTCGGCTCTAGGGAATGGCCTACTAGACTTCGGCTCTGGGGACTGGTCTGATAGACTTCGGCTCTAGGGAATGGCCTACTAGACTTCGGCTCTAAGGAATGGCCTACTAGACTTCGGCTCGGGGACTGGTCCGATAGACTTCGGCTCTAGGGAATGGCCTACTAGACTTCGGCTCTAGGGAATGGCCTACTAGACTTCGGCTCTGGGGACTGGTCTGATAGACTTCGGCTCTAGGGAATGGCCTACTACACTTCGGCTCTAAGGAATGGCCTACTAGACTTCGGCTCGGGGACTGGTCCGATAGACTTCGGCTCTAGGGAATGGCCTACTAAACTTCGGCTCTGGGGAATGGCCTACTAGACTTCGGCTCGGGGACTGGTCTGATAGACTTCGGCTCTAGGGAATGGCCTACTAGACTTCGGCTCTGCGGAATGGCCTACTAGACTTCGGCTCTGGGGAATGGCCTACTAGACTTCGGCTCTTAGGACTGGTCTGATAGACTTCGGCTCTAGGAAATGGCCCACTAGACTTCGGCTCTGCGGAATGGCCTACTAGACTTCGGCTCTGGGGAATAGCCTACTAGACTTCGGCTCTGGGGAATGGCCTACTAGACTTCGGCTCTGGGGAATGGCCTACTAGACTTCGGCTCTGGGGAATGCCTACTAGACTTCGGCTCTGGGGAATGGCCTACTAGACTTCGGCTCGATTGGATTAAGTCTGGTTATGAAGTATAGGGCATAGCGTAATGGAATAGAATATGATTTACTGTTGCTTGCGCCGCAGTCTCTCCATTTCTTTCTCATACTTCACTCGTTCTCTTTGTACATTTTTGGTCATATCCTTGGGACGTCCGTTATTCTCCTCCAGACATTTTCTGCAGACACAGAAGTTCATCCATTCGAAGTCTCCGTAACCAAAACCGTAGTCCCATAGCAGTTCATCACCCGGCTCGATTGTTTTTGAGGCTTTGAGGAAAACTACAGTCTTCGGAACACCGTCAATCGTTAGTTTTTGGGAACTGACTTTGCAGTTAAAATGAAAACATGAGTAGTTGGCAATAGGACCATAAGTCTTCTTATCTCTGGCATCAAGGACTACCTGTCTGTTAGTAACCTTGCATTTGTACTCCAAGGCCGAAAGCGTTTCAGCATCACATTCATCTGCGTACTTATCGTGCTCTTCTCTGGTTCTTACCACGCCCCCATAGTGGCAAATGTAAGAGCCTTCTGTAAAACCTTGAGTGGCAACAAGTCCAGTTCCTCTGCCTGCAAATTCCTGAAGTTTCAGTCCATTCCATCCATTGGTTTTCACCAACTCAATCAGTTTAGGGATGCTGGGATTGCGGCAATCAATTCTGCCAGTCGTGACCAGTTTCTTCCTCGGCTTTCTGGCTTTTCTCCTTGGACGATATGATTCATCAACGTCTACAGGCGAGCTGATGCCATCAAGAAGGTTCTCCACAATGGGATCGGTGGAATCATCAGTGGGCTTATCTTCTGGCTTATCTAAGCGACGTCGAAAATACTGACTGATATCTGCAGTTACTTTATCTCTTTGTTCAAAGACGGTTCCCTTCTTCCCAGCCTTCTTTGGGGTTTCTGTTGATGCACCGGCGTTGCTTTTCAGAGGCAAAGCAGCATTCCCGTTATCAGTCTTTGGTCCGTGAGGTTTTTCTGCGCCATCTCCGTCACCGTCATCTTTCTTTCGCTTCTGAGGTGGCTCATTCGGCTTACATTTTCCTGCTGAATCAGTTCGCTTCTTCTTCCGCTTTCCAGTTCCAGCATCTTCCGAATTTTTCCCTCCACTTTTCTCTGGTGGATGAGGAGTCCCAGATGGGACCGGCTGGCTCGGAATGACTGGAGACGGCGATTTCGAGCTCGTAGGATCATCAGCACCTGCAACCGGAGCAACCATGAGTCTCCATAGACTGTCGCTGTCATTCGTGTTTCCGAATAAGTCTGACGCATCAACGTTCGAAGAGTCTCCTGCCTTGATTGGGGTCCGTTCTTGAGTTCTGATGGCAGATTCAGTAGGGACAGATCCGTGAATAGCCCCCCGGGTGGACACATCCCGGTTAGGGGTGCTTTGAGCAGCCGGTGCTGAAGCTGGTACCTCATCTGGCATGGGTTCCACTTGTTCTCCCTCCGTCGGTTCACCTGAAACCACTTCAGTGGATAGGACTGAAGCAGTGGGACCTTCAGCTTGATTCTGATCTGACCCAGATTCACTTGGAGTCGGGAATCGGACATGTTTGTTTCCGACATTTTCTGCTGTAGTCCCAGTATTCAACGAATCAACGGCAGCTGTTTCAGATCTTCGGTCGTTCTGTTCGGAGCCAGAGTCCGTCGACGAAGCGTACTGGATGTGCCTGTTCGGGGCCAATTCTCCACTGGTCACTACAATTCTTCCGGGCGTTCCGTGTCGCTGCTGGTATTTATGAGGATCATTCTTGACTTGCTCAAAGATATCCTTGGCCATTCTCTCGAGCTTATCAGCTGCTAGGTCACGGTGTTTCCACGACGGTGCTCCCTTAAGGTGAGCTTGCTTGTCCAGCTGGCCGCAGTAGTTCAGCACATTTGAGATTCCTTCTTCTTTTGTTGTGTCCGTTAGCTTCACTTGCTGAGCAAAATATTTCTCCAAATGCTCTTTCAGATGAGCGATTCGGACTTTCCGCTGCTGACCTCTGAAGTGGTCCTGAAATTTTCGCTTTGGCTTTTCGCCCATATTTGCGGAAAGAATATCACGCAGCTGCTGCGCAGTGGGAGGCAAAGAGTTGACTTCCATTTCGCAGTGTTTCATAACTGTGGCCAGGATGGCTTCTTTTTCTGCATCATCCGACGGCATTTGGAAATCACCAGCCGCTAATGGAGTCGCGGTCTCGATGCCCTGAGAACTCTGCTCTGAACCATGAGAGACAGCATCATTTTGCTCCTCGTTTGACACAATCATGTCCCCTTCTGCTTCGGATGAGGCGGGCTGAGGAGGTTCAATGTGTTTCTCTGCTTGTTTGCTTGTCGTCGGCTGGTCCTGGCGTTCCTTGGAGACTTCCTTCGCTTTGTACGAGGCCACAAGTTTTTTCAGTTCTCCGTATCTTCTGGTAACCTGGGATGGCAGCAGATGGGAGTAAACATTTTCTGCTGTGGACGGCTGATGGGCCATGTATGCTGCAATCTGAACCGGATCCGCATCATTACTTGCATCCCGAGAAAATGTAGCCATCGACTGCCGGACCTGGCCTGATCGAACCAATGCTTTCTTCTTTCCTTCTGTGGTCGAATCCTTTTCAGAGTCCATTTCGCAGCCTGTGTATTTAATGCTGTACTGCTTTTGGAATCTGGTAAACAGTTTCCCGGCATCGGTCAGATTAGTTCCATTTCGAGTAACAAAGAATCTCGACGACGAGGTCACAGGCAGGTCAGGAAAAAGGATATTCTTGAGTTTCCGATACAATTGCCAGGTATCCATTTCTTCGTCGACGATGGCGATGGTTCCTGGTTTAGTGGTACGGGTCTTGATATCTCTTACCACAATAACGTAGTATTCATCTCCTTCTGTGTGCTTCTGAAGGCCCTTCTTCAATGCGACGTCAAATTCTTCATCTCGCAACATCTCTGCCGTGCATGGGCGCTGAGCGTGCATGGCTATTGTTGAAGACACAAGGAAATTTCTCAGGAACTCGAAATCAGCCAAGATTTCATTGCGAGACAGATCCTTTTCTCCTTGATCGTGCCGAATCATGACTTCCTTCAGCTTATCAAGCTTATCAGCTTCTGATTTATTACAAAATTTTCCAGAAGCAGATGAACATTGAATGAGCGATGATTAATGTTTTATTAATTTCAGAAATTTGTGGTTCAGGACGAATGGGATTGGGCGAAGGAGGTTGAGAGGCATTTCGCACCAAAACAACCTTTAGACGTAAGTAGACACGATTATACGACAGGTGACACAATGTTTTGACAGGTGACACGCTTTTGCGACAGGTGACACGCTTTTGCGACAGGTGACACACTTTTACGACAGGTGACACGCTTTTACGACAGGTGACATGCTTTTGCGACAGGTGACACGCTTTTGCGACACGTAACGCTGTTTTCAGACAGGCGACACGGGTTTGCGACAGGTGACACGATTTGGCAGGCGGAGGGTGGACGGTGGCGTAATCTTTACATATTATAGTGCTTAGCCGTAATGATTTCTTTCCGAAAAACCAAGCTTTTGACGTCACATCTTGCGTAAACAAAATCTGGACTGGGCGGGTGGAGTGATTTTTACGAATTCTACAGCGTAAACGTAAATTCGTTGACAGAAACGAAGCTTCAGACATCACATTTTGCGTAAACCTTCTTTATCTTTTGTTTAGAATTACATGCAGCCGCCCATGTCCAGTACGTCTAAGCAGTTTGTCCATGCGGAAATGCTGGTTAGCAAGGATAATGTCAAAACACAGAGCCGAAACAGACCCAGCAGAGGGACTCGCACCTTTTACCGGTCCCAAAAGGTAACTATAAAACCATTTTCTAGATTGTTATGACGTTCAGACGATTAATGAAACGTTCAGACGATTAATGAAAATTATTTTTTTCGGTTTTGCCATCAACGATGGTTTGCATTTTCAGGTAGACATGCACAGTTTTAATTATTTTAGGCAGTGCCTCATCCAGCGTCTGTCCGTAAGGTGCGGTCTGATCCTATTTCCAGAGAAGCTCATATGGCACTGATGGAGAAAGAATTGAGGGCCCACTTGTCACGAAAGGTTGATCATAAAAATCATATTTGCTTAAAATTCCTTTAATACCTTGTTTACTTTAACGTTTGACCAGTGCGTAAATTCTGAAACGACTACTGGAAATGCTTGCTTGTTTGTTTTTGTCTTGAATTTTGTAATATCTAAAATTCGATTTTTATTTTTCAGGACGGTGCTGGGTCTTCTTCTTCTTCTTCTTCTACCTCTTCTTCTTCTTCTTCTACTGCTGCTGCTGCTGCTGCTTCAAGTGATCCCTCTGCCGGTTTTGACGTGGGTGATTCTGTTCATCGTGTCCTCTCTGCTTTGGCAGACAAGGCAAGTTTCTACGGATTTTACGAAGTTCACTGTTTGCACGTCATGTACGATTTGCTTTTCTTGAACGCGGTATCCACACAATTTTACACAACTATTTGAATATTTGTATTTGCATTTGCGGATATTATGTGAGACAATTTTACACATCTATTTGCATTTATGTGTTAGCATTTGCGTATACTATTTGTATTTATGTATTCGCTTTTGCGTATGTGATATATGTTTTTGCTATTTTAGGGTGCCAACGAGCCTTCTGCTGCTGCTGCTGCTTCTTCTTCTTCTTCTTCTTCTTCTTCTTCTTCTTCTTCTTCTGCTTCTTCTTCTGCTTCTGCTTCCTCAGATGGTGGCAAACACGTCTCCTTTGCTTACTTCAATAAGACTGCGGAGATTGTGCGGAGCAAAAGATCATCCAATTCCATTCTGAAACCGCTGCCTGCTAAACGAGCTCGTCGAGATCCTAAGGTAATCTGTCATGTTTTTCGTCTTTGCCTCAAAGTGAAATTTGCGTTTACCATTGCTCTAGAGCTTACTTGTTTACGCTTGTTTACGTGTTTATGCAAAAGTCACGCCTCCGCTTCACACAGATTTCTGGTTTTGATTGACGTCTTTGGTCTATATTTGGTTAACGTTACACCCAGTTCGACATTACGAGCAGATTGGACGAGCAGAATATATTTTATTTGTTTCAGGTTCTAATCATATCTGATTCCAATGGACGGAACGACGGACTCCGAAATAACTGGGAATTGGAACCTGTGAATGGGGGCGGAATCTGTGAATGTATCCAAATGGCTGAATCCTTGATCCCGAAACAGAAACCCAATGTTGTCGTTCTTGCTTGCGGAGTAAACGACCTTGGGACTAGGGATAGAAGAGCTAAAAGTGGAACAAAGGTAAGTTTCTATTTCGTTTTTACTGCGCTTGGAATTTCTGAATTGTAAAGGTTGAAGTCATGGTCAAGGAAAAAAGCTTAGTTTAGTTCAGTTTTCGCTTACATTTTCCCAAGACAAGACTAATTGGCCCTGTGACAGCAGTTTACTTTTTTCGTGTTTGTGCTTTGTTTTACCCATTGCGTTTTACTTCTATTTAGCATGGCTCAAAACTGTTCAAAGCCCTAGTCGACGTTTGCCAGAAGTTCCCAGCCGTTCGTTTTGTCCAGTTTCTCCCGTACCTGCCACCCAAGCTCCCAAAGTACGAAAGCATTATGAATTTGTATTTTATTGAATTATATAGTTAGTTAATTGTTCGCCTTGTTCGAGTATTTGCCTTTCGTAATTTGCCTTTTTGTATTTATGTTATAGATATTGGTTTTGTTCTTACAGCTTGGGTTTGCTTTATTTTGAGTAATCGACTTTACTTAATTTTAAATTGTTTTTAGATTCTCGATAAAGTACCAGCGAACCCATTCTACCATCAAGGAGTTCATCCTGAATGCAGGTCACGTTGCAGACAACCTAACCGTGCTCCGACTACCCAACGATATTAGTTTGGCCCGAGATGGATACCACTTGACCACTGCTGCCTGGGTGGACATGATGGCAGCCGTGCAACGAGAGCTCCCCACCACCGAGCCAATTGATCTTATTGATCTAAATTGGCTGATTGATTGATTGATTGATTGATTGATTGATTGATTGACTGTTTGAACATTGTGACCGTCTCCAATTGCTAGTTTTGTAATGTTGTTTGATTTTGTTTTGTTGCTCTGTCCTTGTGTTTAGGTTTCTGTTGCCTTGTATTGTTCTTTGTTCTTGTTATTGTTGTTCTTGTTAGCCGTTGAGGCCTTGTCGACATTAAAACGGGTACGATTGAGCTTGAGAATCGTTAGTGTTTTGGTGTATTTTGGTGGCAGGTGGGACGCTTTTGCGACAAGTGACACGCTTTTACGACAGGTGACACGCTTTTACGACAGGTGACACGCTTTTACGACAGGTGACACGCTTTTACGACAGGTGACACGCTTTTGCGACAGGTGACACACTTTTACGACAGGTGACACGCTTTTACGACAGGTGACACGCCGCTTTTACGACAGGTGACACACTTTTACGACAGGTAACACGCTTTTACGACAGGTGACACGCCGCTTTTACGACAGGTGATACGCTTTTACGACAGGTCGCACCTGTCGCAAAAACCTGTCACCTGTCGCAAAACTAGCGTGTCTTTGAAATTTAGAACGTTTTCTTTCAAATTTAGAACGCCTTCTTTCGAATTTAGAACGTTTTTGTTCGAATTTAGAACGTTTTTGTTCGAATTTAGAACGTTTTTGTTCGAATTTAGAACGTTTTTCTTCGAATTTAGAACGTTTTGTTCGAATTTAGAACTTATTCTTTCAAATTTAGAACGCTTTCTTTCGAATTTAGAACGTTTTTGTTCGAATTTAGAACGTTTTTGTTCGAATATAGAACGCTTTCTTTCAAATCTATAACGCTTTCTTTCGAATTTAGAACGTTTTTGTTCGAATTTAGAACGTTTTTGTTCGAATTTAGTACGTTTTCTTTCAAATTTAGAACGTTTTTGACACGCTTTTGCGACAGGTGACACGCTTTTACGACAGGTGAAACGCTTTTACGACAGGTGACACACTTTTACGACAGGTGACGCGCTTTTACGACAGGTGATACGCTTTTACGACAGGTGACACACTTTTACGACAGGTGACGCACTTTTACGACAGGTGACACGCTTTTACGACAGGTGACTCGCTTTTACGACAGGTGACACACTTTTACGACAGGTGACGCGCTTTTACGACAGGTGCCACGCTTTAGCGACAGGTGACACGCTTTTGCGACAGATGACTCGCTTCTTGCGACAGGTGACACGCTTTTACGACAGGTGACGCGCTTTTACGACAGGTGACACGCTTAGGTGACACATTTTTACGACAGGTGACACGCTTTTACGACAGGTGACACGCTTTTGCCACAGGTGACACACTTTTACGACAGGTGACACGCTTTTGCGACAGGTGACGACAGGCGACGTGAGACTTTGTCTCATTTCTGGACAGCCTACCCCAATACGATTGTAAACCAGCCGGACTTGTCGAGCTCTACTGAGCTCAGACTGATTTTAAACTCATACATTGATTTGTTCACCCTGCAGAATGCCGAGGTCGGCATTGACGGAACAGGGTGAACAGACTAGTTATCCGGTTACTGAGCTATACGGATACAATCAAACCTTGTGATTGGCACACGGATAGATGTAGCTAGACGACCTCTTTCCAAAACTGTCTCGACCAGCTCGATCTGCATTGTCAGTTCTGAGTAATGCTCGAAAAACCTAGGTTTGTCCAGATGTTTGCCTGAAAAAATCAGACTTTTTCAATTCCAGTAGCCCAGTGCATGGGTTAACCGGGCAAACTGTCCCATTTCTGGACAGCCTACCCCAATACGATTGTAAACCAGCCGGGCTTGTCCACCTCTACTGAGCTAATACTGATTTCAACTCGATTAAGTTCAAAATTTGATACTTGCTTTTGGAATCGTAGAATGAAAGTGCTAAACTCATACTTGCTCGGTTACTGATCTGAGCAGATACAATCAAATATGGTGACTGGCACATGGATAGATGCAGCTAGACGACCTCTTTCCAAAACTGTCTCGATCAGCTCCATCGGCATTGTCAGTTCTGAGTAATGCTCGAAAAACCTAGGTTTGTCCAGATGTTTACCTGAAAAAATCGGATTTTTTCAATTTCAGTAGACCAGTGCTTGGGTAGACCGGGCAAACTGTCTCATTTCTGGACAGCCTACCCCAATACGATTGTAAACCAGCCGGACTTGTCCAGCTCTACTGAGCTCAGACTGATTTTAAACTCATACATTGATTTGTTCACCCTGCAGAATGCCGAGGTCGGCATTGACGGAACAGGGTGAACAGACTAGTTATCCGGTTACTGAGCTATACGGATACAATCAAACCTTGTGATTGGCACACGGATAGATGTAGCTAGACGAACTCTTTCCAAAACTGTCTCGACCAGCTCGATCTGCATTGTCAGTTTTGAGTACTGCTCGAAAAACCTAGGTTTGTCCAGATGTTTACCTGAAAAAATCAGACTTTTTCAATTCCAGTAGCCCAGTGCATGGGTTGACCGGGCAAACTGTCCCATTTCTGGACAGCCTACCCCAATCCGATTGTAAACCAGCCGGGCTTATCCACCTCTACTGAGCTAATACTGATTTCAACTCGACTAAGTTCAAAATTTGATACTTGCTTTTGGAATCGTAGAATGAAAGTGCTAAACTCATACTTGCTCGGTTACTGATCTAAGCAGATACAATCAAATATGGTGATTGGCACATGGATAGATGCAGCTAGACGACCTCTTTCCAAAACTGTCTCGAGCAGCTCCATCGGCATTGTCAGTTCTGAGTAATGCTCGAAAAACCTAGGTTTGTCCAGATGTTTACCTGAAAAAATCGGATTTTTTCAATTCCAGTAGCCCAGTGCTTGGGTAGACCGGGCAAACTGTCTCATTTCTGGACAGCCTACCCCAATACGATTGTAAACCAGCCGGACTTGTCCAGCTCTACTGAGCTCAGACTGATTTTAAACTCATACATTGATTTGTTCACCCTGCAGAATGCCGAGGTCGGCATTGACGGAACAGGGTGAACAGACTAGTTATCCGGTTACTGAGCTATACGGATACAATCAAACCTTGTGATTGGCACACGGATAGATGTAGCTAGACGACCTCTTTCCAAAACTGTCTCGACCAGCTCGATCTGCATTGTCAGTTTTGAGTAATGCTCGAAAAACCTAGGTTTGACCAGATGTTTACCTGAAAAAATCAGACTTTTTCAATTCCAGTAGCCCAGTGCATGGGTTGACCGGGCAAACTGTCCCATTTCTGGACAGCCTACCCCAATACGATTGTAAACCAGCCGGGCTTGTCCACCTCTACTGAGCTAATACTGATTTCAACTCGACTAAGTTCAAAATTTGATACTTGCTTTTGGAATCGTAGAATGAAAGTGCTAAACTCATACTTGCTCGGTTACTGATCTAAGCAGATACAATCAAATATGGTGATTGGCACATGGATAGATGCAGCTAGACGACCTCTTTCCAAAACTGTCTCGATCAGCTCCATCGGCATTGTCAGTTCTGAGTAATGCTCGAAAAACCTAGGTTTGTCCAGATGTTTACCTGAAAAAATCGGATTTATTCAATTCCAGTAGCCCAGTGCTTGGGTAGACCGGGCAAACTGTCTCATTTCTGGACAGCCTACACCAATACGATTGTAAACCAGCCGGACTTGTCCAGCTCTACTGAGCTCAGACTGATTTTAAACTCATACATTGATTTGTTCACCCTGCAGAATGCCGAGGTCGGCATTGACGGAACAGGGTGAACAGACTAGTTATCCGGTTACTCATATATATCGATACAATTAAATCAACTTAAATCAACTTAAATCAACGTATATCAACTTAATTACTTAAAAAGTACAAAGAATGCCGAGGTCGGCCTAAGAACATGGTGAACTCAGCTCAGCGGTGACCATTTTACACTAAATGCCGAGGTCGGCATTTTGTCATATTTAAAAGTCCAGCTCCAATTAGCAGTCTTGCTCGGCTGTGTTTAGCTGTATTTCCTTCGAATTCTTGATATGATTTCATTTCCAAAGCAATTTCTGAACTTAACTATTTTCAATGATGAACGTGCATTTAAAATGCCGAGGTCGGCATTCCTTACAGCATTTCTTCCGACGTCTTTCCGGATACAATCAAAAAAACTTAAATCAACGTAAATCAACTTAAAAAGTACATAGAATGCCGAGGTCGGCCTAAGAACATGGTGAACTCAGCTCAGCGGTGAACATTTTACACTGAATGCCGAGGTTGGCATTTTGTCATATTTAAAAGTCCAGCTCATATTAGCAGTCTTGCTCGGCTATGTTTAGCTCTATTACCTTCGTATTCTTGAAATGATTTCATTTCCAACGCAATTTCTAAATTTAACTTTTTTCAAGGGTGAACGTGCATTTAAAATGCCGAGGTCGGCATTCCTTACCACATTTCTTCCCATGCCTGCGAATTGCAATTTTTGGACCGTGTGACTACAACTCTTCACTATGTCATCCATAGAAACTCCTCTGGATATAGGGATGCCGAGGTCGGCAGAATGCCGAGGTCGGCACATATAGAATGCCGAGGTCGGCATACATAGAATGCCGAGGTCGGCATTCAAGAATGCCGAGGTCGGCAATCGAAAACTAATTTTTGTTAGAATGAAAGAATGGAAAACCAGATTTCCAAATCCTGCTAACTAATTCATAACCGAAAGTTGGACTGAAAACGGTCAGTATTACTTTAACTCTGTCAGAATTTGTGGAAATTAAGAAGAATCGTCAGCTGCTTGTCATGTTGCGGTGATTAATTATTTTGTAACAGTTGTGCAATTTTAGTTTGCAATCAGTTTAGTACATTATCACTAGTACAAGAAATCACTAGTTGTAAGGTGTGCGCCTCCCGGAGTAGAGCGTTTTGCAGTAAACCTGCAGTTTAGTAAGGTGTGCGCCTACCGGAGTAGAGAGTTTTACAGTATGCCCTCAGTTTTGTAAGGTGTGCGCCTACGGGAGTAGTGCATTTCTGACAATTGCGAAAAATTGTAAGGTGTGCGCCTACCGGAGTATCACCAATGCTTCGTGCTATCTCTACAGCGCTCTAACTGTAAAGATCAAAGGAAAACACCGCCTGTATACAATAGTAATCATATTAATATTATGGGCGACAATTTTCTTTGATCTGTACAGTTTGAGTCCCTGTACAGATTGCAGGAAGCATTTTCAGATATTGATGCAAGAAGAAAAAATGCTCGGCATCATCGATTCTACAGAAAATCTAAAAATTTTAAAATTAAATTTTTTAACTTTTGAAATCACTGAGCCTTAGCAAAATATGAACCCACTTGGATCGCCTAATAACTACCAAATCTATCACTTTTGTTTTTATGGGGGATTGTGGAAAGGATTGCAAATTTCAATTAATAACAAAATAAGAAGCTCATGTTAACAGATAAATGACAAGCTAAGCTGGAGTAAGTGCAGGCCAAAAATTGGGAATCCTTTTCGCACTTGATCCCCCCAGCCATAACTATTAATTTTTTGACCAATAGCTTTGAAATTTTGCATGGGTGCGTATTTGGAGGCTGATAAATTCAAAAATTTAAAACTTTAAAATTTTAAAATTTTTTAAAATATATTAAATTTTACTCCCTTTGGTAAGGGGGGGACCAAGGGAGGACCGAATGTTTTGAAAACTTTTTGCTGGAAACTTGCATACAGGTGTTTTTGGGAGACGCTGAGCATGAATCTAAAATCCGTATTTCCCTAGCTAACGAAAAACTGAATCGAAAACCAAATTTCAGATTCGTGCTCAGCGCCCCCAAAACCACTGAATACAAGTTTTCAGCAGAATTTTTCGGTTTCCCTTGGTCCCACATTACCAAACTAAAATTTAAAATTTTTAAGATTGTTTTAAAGTTTTGAAGTTTTTGAATTCATTAGACTTCAATATGCACCCATACAAAATTTCAAAGTTAATGGTCAAAAAATCAAAAGTTAGGGCTGGGGGAAGCGCTAAAGATTTAAAACTGTACCTTTTCTACGAGTCAGCACTTAAAGTACAGCTAAGTGACGTCGCTTTTGTCTAAGGGCCTTTTCGCGAATGGGTAGAGTAGAGTAGAGTAGGGTGGAGTTAAAATTAACTCTTTTAACTCTTTTCATGAATGCGCAGGGTTAAATTTAACTCTGCCTGTTTTTAACTCTTTTAACTCTGCAGGGTTAAAAATCAAAGAGTTAAAAGAGTTAAAACTGGCAGAGTTAAAATTAACTCTGTGCATTCGCGAAAAGAGCTAAAAGAGTTAGAACTGGCAGTGTTAAAATTAACTCTGTGCATTCGCGAAAACAGTTAAAAGAGTTAAAACTGGTAGTTAAAATTAACTTTGTGCATACGTGAGAAGATTTAAAATAATAATATAATTTTTGCTTACGCAATGTCCAACTTTTCACCATTTGAGAATTTTATTAACTTCTTTACTTTTGGAAAATTTTAAATAAAATAATACAACAAAAGAAGACATTTTCTCATATCATTAATAGACATTTATTACATCTTCAAATTACATCCAATTAATTATTTAATGAATTTGAATAGAAAACTGTTTGTGGATTAAAATTCAGTAAAGATTTTAAATTTGGCTTGAAATGGTTGCCCTTAAAATCACCTCCCTCAACTTGGCAGCCCCACTTTTTGAGTCAAAGTCAAAACTAATTGAGACAGTTAGTTTATGGTGAGGACTAAATGAGACAAGAGTTATTTTATTTGAGACACCGATTATTAATTCGCAATGCTTAAAACATCTGTGGGACTGCTAAGTTGAGGTGTGCAGCCCCACTTTTGAGTCAAGCATTTAAACTTTGCCAGCATTTCAGGCATACATAGTAATAAATGAGTCACGCACTAATAACTTTATATATAGTAGTTGTTCTTAAATATTTTAGGAAAAACTAAAAATTTTAATTGTTTTGACGGTCATTGTTTCGTAGCTATGCGTTGGCTCTGCTAGTATTGGACGGGGGCATTAACTAGAGTTTGCTTCAAAGAACAGAAGATGTGGCTGTTTTACACTTGTTTGGATCGCTGGGGGGGGGGCAGGAGAAGGCGCATAGCGATGACTCCCCCCAAACCATAAATTCTTTTAGTTCCAAATAACATATCCTTAAAATCCGAAAGTAATTTTACTATTAATTAGTTATTTTCGGGCTTATTCTGGGAAGATTTCTTGGGGGAGCCTTTGACGGAGGACACGATGAGTTTTCTGAAAATGTGCTAAAAATCACGTAAGTTTTGTAGCATCCACTAAAAAATCAGGAGTAGAAAAATGGCGGAAAACGGCCAAAATTGGGGAAAATTTTGCAAACATTTCAAAAATGTCCAAATTTTTGGCTTAAAGTGTTCATTATTGCGAGAAATAAACGTTTTTCACTGTATTATGGACTTTATGACGATAAGCTTTTAAACTCAAAATCTTCATTGCCAGCCACCATGCTTCTGAATGCAAAGTAGGTCCCTCACAAATTCCACCACACCAGTGACGGCCTGATATGTGCAGTAGTAGTCTCGTTCTCGTACCACTATTAAGATAGATGTGTTGGGGGGCGACCCCCATCAAAATGACAAATTTTGGCGACCCCCCCCCCCCAGAGTTTCAGATTTTGGCTACCCCCCCCCCCCAGATTTTTGGCCCAGCCACACCTATGGTAACAGCCACATCTTGATTCTTGATCTCGATTGTTCTGGACTTCTGGAGAAGTGCAGGATTGTGTTACTTGCATTATCCATTTGATGGCATCCCATATATTTAATTGCGTGTATGTTTGCTTGGATCTGCTTAATTAACATTAAGTAATTAAGCGTTTTCAAAATACGTACATGACAATATCACTACTGCAGGAGAGTTTAGAACAACGTATTGTCGTGCTGATGGATTCTTGGACAGTTGGGTATGTCACATTTTGAGTTATCATATTATTGTTGGACCTTATGGAGATTAGAGTTGTGTTCTCTCCATGTGACAACTTTAGTTTACCTTTACAGTGAAAGAATTCCAAAAAATGTGAATTGCACACATATTATTTTCAGATTTTTCTAGCTTAATTTAAAAGATTTAAGGTATTTTCCCACTTCACCTATGTATATCAGGCCTCATACTACCCAAAATCAAAAAGAAAAAATGTAGGAATATTTTGTAAAAAAGAGGAAAAAGTTGGAATTTTCCGGAAAAAGTAGGAATTTCTGCAGACAATACTTGCGATGGACGCACTCTAATACGTAAGACATGAAGTTATGGAAATAAATTTTACTTTAGTTTGACGCACTGGCTTATCCTATCCAGGGGGTCTCGTGGCATTGCCCCCCAACAGAAACATTCTTGTAAGAGAGGGACTTTTTAATGTTTAAAATTTTTAAATTTCCCCGCTTGCACAGCATTTGTGTCTGAATTCAATTTCAAACATTTTTGCGCCTACGGTCTAGTTGGGATATTAGTAATCTATACGTATATATAGTCAGGGGGAGGGGGAGGGTAAAAAATAATGATTTTCTAAATAAAGGTTATTACTTGCTAGTTGCTATATAGTAAAGGTTCGAAAAAAATACGATTTGGCAACTTTTTGGATAATTTTTGTAGGATTGCCGTAGAGATCCCGGATATGGCCCAGCATGTGTGGGGTGGGGTCTAGTTTCTTCCCATGCCCAAAGTTCCCGGGCAAGGGCTGTGCTTTCAGAAAAATTTTGAAAATTGACTGTGGACCCAAATCGAAAAAATACGCGGGGTCGAAAAAAATACAGGGCCAAAAATTCGCCCTTTCATTATCTAGTGCCAAAATGACTATACAAATCGTATATACAGATGCTGCTCATGCATCTTCCGTTGACTATTGATCCATCTTTCCAGGTTAATTTTTATTAGATAGGCCGCCTACCGCATATGGTCCGAAAAACTTTTTCATCTGGCCCGATACATTTTTATCACGCAGTAATGTCTATAACGTTGCAGTAATGTTGCACTTGTTTGTTACTAATAATTTTTGTTTTCGTTTGTTGAATTAATACAATACAATACAATACAACGTTGCTTATTCAGTGGCCATATTTTGTTTTTTATTCTTAACAAACGTAACGACAAAGAAAAAATATCCAGCAGACATCTAGAAGACCTTCTGAAAACCGTCATAGATGGTCATGGCTGTTAACATAAGTTCTGGAATCCCAATGCCTACCGGAAGGGGTCGTCTACGTTGTTTTTAATACCCGGAATATCGTCGACTTTTGTTACCGAGACTGTAGCAAGCAATTTGCAGCGGCTTGAGGTCCTGAAAATGCAGTAGCTACAGCCTACTCGCTTCTAAAATTGAATCAGTAGTAATGGAATCACTGCGATAGCTGTGAATGCTATCATAAAACAGAACTAAATGTCATTCCAGTAAAGTTCTGCTCAGTTGAGGACAAATTTTCAAGCCAATCATACGACACTGTAGTAAGATAAAGATTGACCCCTTGGAACCAACCCAGGAGACCGTCAGTGCATGCTACATCCATGAATGCGGTTAAAAACGCGGAAACTCGACACCTGGTAGATTTCTAGCAGCTAAAATGAGAATTTTTAGGTGTATTTTTATTTCTGGCCCAAGTGCCCAGCGGGTCCGAAAAAAATACACCCGCTGCTGTGCGGCGCAGGGGCGCCCGAACCTATTGCCAAAAAACTAGAAGCAATGTGTATTATGTTAAAACAATAGGTGCTACTATAGCTTTAGTGTAGCGAACAAGAGCCAAAATGTTGCCAACTGATCCAAAAGTTGAAAACCAACTTTTCCATAGTACCATATTTGTCCTCAGCCTGCGTGAGTGCGGGGCCTTAGGGAAACAGCCATACCATGGCTCGATATAAATAAGCTTGCGCTATTATGGGGTACAGTTTGGCTGGGCTCCGTAGCTTCTAGCCTGAGTTACGGTAGGTGTATTTTTTTCGGACCCGACCGGTGTATTTTTTTCGAACCTTTACTATAGACTGTAGCTAGCCAGACGGTTTTCTACCAGCATGTAGGATTTCACCTGCACTGTCTATACCACCAGTAAAAACAGCATTCGGTTGTACTTTAAATGGGCTAGCCTCAACATAGACCATCTTTTCCCCCACAAGTGGGGTAAAAAATATGGGGGTGGGGAAAAGGATGGTACCAATTTTCGTTCCTTTATCGCCATAGCTGCAGATAATGGGTTTAGAGGCATAAAATGCAATGTATATATACTTCTAAAAACTCGCTGCCAGCAGCCAGGCATAATATTATCCATCAGGCAAGCCAAACATAGCAATGGACCAACAGACCGAGACCGATACCGGGACTGGCCAAGTCTCGGCTTTTGGGCAAGACCGATACCGAGACTAGCAATTTTTAGCTTAAACTTAGTTTCTAATAGCTTTTGAGGCGTAGATCCGGTATTAGGGGCTTTAACACATAAACATATGGTTTCCGCACCTCGTTAGTTAATTTTTATAACATTGATTTAAAATTTTCGCCGAAATTAGATGTTTTCAAAAATTTCCGGTCTCGGCCGGAGACCGAGACTTTTGGGTGAGCGAAACCGAGACCGAAGCTGGCCAAGTCTCAGCTTTTGGGCGAGACCGAGACTCCCAACCCTGGAGGGATCACCCATTTCAGATGCAATCTTTGGCCAAACCACACTTATGAAGCTGTCTGGAATGCCCACATTTCATAATATCACAAAACTGTTTATGGACCCTAATTTTCTTGTTATCCGCATGATTTACCCCTCTACGAACATTTGCCATCATTCCTCAATATATGCACGTATGTTAACAAATATAATATTACTCACATACCCAAGCAAAGAGTAGTTTGATCCTCCGAGTTCCAAAGTCCAGTGGTGGCAACTGTGGACGGATCACTGGTGTGCCGTCCAACGATATTAATGACGATATTAATGACTATTACATAATTATTATTTAAAAATATTGCACTGTAAGTATTTTGGAATTGCTTAACCATCTATTTCGACAAATTAAGCAACCCCAATCAACATACATGCAACCAGTTATGTAATCGATTGCCTGTGTCTTGTAAACAGACAATTATATACATGTATATACGTGGTCTGCTGATCGACTGATTGAGAAACCTGCAAATAGAACAATACACGACCTTTAGCATTTTTACATTTTATATTTAACATTGGCCATATTGGACTTCTGAACCTGTGCTTGCGATTTAAATTTATATAAAACATGTTTCGGCAAAATTTGAGTTGAAATTTTGAGCTTGATGTCTGGAAAATTTGGGTTAGTAGGGGCCATAGGTGTAAACAGGCGGTAAATAAAGCCAACCCTCACAGGTTTTAAGAATAAATTGTTGTAGCAAACTTCTGACACTTCCTGTGTAAAATTCATCTTTTTTTAGTTAGTTTAAATAAAACCTGATCTAGGTATATATATAGCGTTTCTTGCCATCTCATCTGCCATCGAAAATGGAGCATCAAATGGACATAGGCCAAAACTTATGGAGGGCTCGAAGTTGCCCCCCATGGCTCACGAGAACCGGAAAAATTTTCGATAATTTAGGGGAAACTGGCAAAATTAGACAATTTTTTGGGTTATGGGGGGAGGTCGGAATTTATAGGATATTAAAAAGTGGGAAGGTCGGCGAATGGAGCGCCCCCCCGTAAAAATAAGCCGCGTGGGAGGGGGGTGGGGGTAAACGAACAGGCACAGGCCTTTGAGACCTGGAACGGACGTGTGGGCTGTAACACCCAGTTCTTCCTATGCACCCCTCCCCCCGACGGACATGTCCCGGTTCAGACGGAGGGAGGGGGAGGTAGACAAAAATGGCCAAAAATCCCACAAAAAACAAAAAATTTTAGATTTTAGAACTTCTAAGAATTACTTTAGAATTACTAACTTTATAATTTTAATTCTAAAACACATTTTAGAAGAAGTATAATTTTTCAGAATTTTTGCAGACTTAAGCCAAATTTTTTCGCGAGACATCGGTTAGCCAAACC
>JASAND010010169.1:0-47027 GCA_030248195.1 Trissonchulus latispiculum
GTGGAAACTAAACATACAGAATGAATGCATATAACTCCGTCAAACAGCTCCAATTGCTTGTTTGACTTTAGGCGCTTTAATTGATAAATAATTACTAATGCTCAGATCATGTTTAAATCCCGTACGCCATACAAAAGTTGGATGCAATATCACGTTATTCCGTTGCTCTTCTTTATTTCCTTTCTTCTTTGCTATGTTGGAACTTGAATCTTAAGTGCTGGAGTCTTTGTTGTATATTTGTTTGTTCATCTTGTTTAATAAATTTTGTTATCTTTCTGTGTAACTTTACCATGATTGTTAAATGACTTGAGATAATTTACATAGGCGTAAGAGATTGGTGTCTTGTTTAGTTGTTGTGTAGATTGATTTAGCTAGGGAACGGAAAATATGGAATCTAAAGCCACTCATTAGCTATGATTGAAGAACTTGCTAGAATAAGATAGTTAACAGCAGAGAGGGGAGATTACAGCAACTCATACCCGTAATTTCTGACTTTTAAGGTTCGAACTTTCAATCTCTTGGTTAACTACATACGGTTAGAACCACCCGGGTACAGTCGAAGTAACCTAGTTTTTGTTTAGCACCCACGCTATAGTAACACTTAGCTTTATACTTATATACATCTTAGGGTTGGCGGTTTGATCCTGGAGGCCATCTTTCGCCGCTCTAGGTAACCCAACTCCCCCTTTTCCAGGGATGTCATCATTTCGGGTTCCATTCCATGCTATACTACTGTGAATCCGGAGATTACCACTTCCATCTTAAGTTCCGTGGCTGGCCGTAGAAGTCTACAGGTCCCACTTTTTTAACAAAACATACAGCAGTGCTGGGACGGATTCCTACATTTTCTTTTGTACCTTCTTTTTTTTTCCCCTTCCTACTTTTCTCCTATGAAAGACTTAATTTACATTACTAACTGAAAAATACCGTAACTTTTTTTTTTTCCTTAATTTACTGTTGTTTTTTTCCATGTGATCGAATGTCAGGTACTGTAGCATACGAATTTCATGCGTCAATTCCTATCGGCTAGGTTTCATCAGTTCTGCCAGTTTCAGTGGTAGGTACTTTTTTTGTAGGTAGGTTTTTTAAATTTTTCGGTAGAGTGCTCTTGGCTACGTACGTTAGTTTTGTTAAGATAACAGGGTATGTTTTACAGGGGGGGGATGTGTACCTCCCCCCCGAAAATACCTCCCCTCCCGGGAGTTTTTGGAGGCCCAAATTTTTGGCATCCCTGGGCCAATCTTCAAAAATTTCTCCACTTGCCGGTTTTTTTTTTCGTAAAAATAACTATTTTTAGCTTGCCGTATAGCTTTTTTGAGAACTTTTTGCGTTTTACAGTAAAAAATGCGCCAAAAATACATGTTTTTTGGATAATTTTTGCAAAAATTCTTTCCCCCCCCCCCGAAATTTTCTTTGTTTTTTTTTACCCAGGGGGGCTTTTCACCCCCTCCAATCAATGACTAAATAATACATAGGGATACACTAGCGTAGCCGGAAAAATATTTCAGAGGTTTTTTAGCCGTGAAACGCTCCTGAAATTTCACCCGTAGTTCATCAGTTGGTTGAAATTTCAAATTGGAGGTTTTGAGATAAGTTTTTGTTGAAAAGCCTTAGACGCCGTAGGCAGAAATTTTTGAAATATTTATTCGCGCTGCTGCTAATAATCAAAAATTTTCTTTTGTCACCGATTTGGTATGCCTCGCCCCAACACGCCTGCTGGGACAATATGCTTTATTACGATTACGCCCTTGGGTCAGATTCCACTAGCTGACCAAAATCAGCTGAAATTTGGTATGACTGTGTTTTCGACCAGGCTGGTTTTCTAGAACTTTTTCGTTTGGGAATTTTCGTTTCAGATTGATTCTTTTCTAAAGCTGAGGTGTTTATGGGATTCGTAAAGACGATTGCTGATTAAGCTTTTTTGTTAGCTCTATATAAGCTAAAATTGTAAGCTTATACCGAACTATCAAAACGTATGATCAAAAAGTGAATTTAGATTGATGTTCTGCGGCCCCGAAAGCCCCTGTACTCAACTTTAAAAGCAAAAACAACTGACACAAAACATTTTCGGTTCCCCTTGGTCAGCGTTTTTTTTCAAAATCGGATTTCATCAAATTTTTCGTCATTTTTTATTTTCTGAGCGTCATTTTTATTTGTCCAACGTCAAAAGTAAAGTTTTGCTGAAATGCAGTTTTGTTTTGATTTTAGGCTATATTCGTAATTTTGGTTGTATTTTCACCTTGTTGGCGTGTGTTGCTTCATATTTCGCATTGTCCCGCGAGTAAAATATATTCTAACTTACGTATTCATATAATACAAATATCTGGCGACGGCGTCTATGTACGTATCATGTCTTTAAGCATTAACAATGACGAGAACAACCCGGTACAATGTGGGGGTCTGGGGGGCGGAGCCTCCCGTCAGTCGAAAATTTTTGCTTTTTAGATTAAATCGTCCGTTAAATCTTTAATTCTTTTCATTTTTCAGAAACAAGAAAAATTTTAAAAGTTTACCCATTTCGAAGGGAAAAATAAGAATTTTTTTTGCTAAACTCGCACGACATTTTAAGCTTTTTCTAACCAAAAACCTGGTAAAAACGTTGGAAATATATATACGTATATATGAACGCTCACGAAATTTTGTTGTCATATATACCTTTTTTCTGTTTTTCCTGTTTGCTTTTTTTTACCTTCAAATCGCAACGACAGGGCTGCCCTCCAAATCCATCTCTAGTAGTTATAACATTTGTGCAATATACGTTCTTAAACATCCCATCCTGGTATATACATACGTATATATAAGCTCTCATTCCATTCTAGCTGAGATAATCGGAAGAGAAAGTTTTTAAAGAAAATATTGGTATGAGAAACTTGCATCAAAAAATGCAATTGAAGTATGTAGCATAAAGACTCGTAGCCTGTGGCTTCGTATATATAATACTATACTGATTGATTGACAAACATCGTCGAAGTTTAACATCACCAAGACAATATTAGAGCGGGGGTTTGGGGGCGGCAGCCCCCAAAATTTGGGAATTTTTTGAAAAATCACTGTTAAAACGTAATCAAAACTTTGCATTCTTGTTAAATTTGAGTGTTACTTCCACATTTTGGCTTGGTCATTCCGTCGTCATTTTTATTTTGGCGTCGTCAAAACTATTGTTCATTTCTGCAAACGACGCAATTTTTGACCAAAAAACCCTAGCCCTTGGTATATACCTTCTTGCGAATCCAACAATTAAAGTTTCGTGAAACCGAAAATTTTATTTACGCGGCATTGTTGAAAACAGCCAAACTAAATTTTAGTTCATTTGATCAAGTTATGCGGAATCTGAACGTGGGAGGAATCTTAATAAGACCCAAAGGTCGTATATACCACTAAAATCAGGTTTGCACTAGCAGCGAATAGCCAAGTTCGAAAGTAATTTTGAGCTATTTACTTGACAGAGCCTATTAATCAGAAAGAATGAAGTCATGTACACCTATATATAGTCTGAAAAATTGCTCAGGTGGGACTGCGTTTATTTTTAAAATTTTGTAAATGTTGCCAAACTAAAATACATACGTACGTAATTTTAAACAATTTCCCCCTTTGGTAGTTTATATTTTCTATAGTGCTTATATTTTAGGTTTTTCTTACTGGCTGCCGAAAACAATGTTTTGAGTGTTTCCATTTGGGATTTTCCTTAGCTTTTGGGGGGCTCCTCTAAACTCCCCGCGTCTCCACTTTTAAATTTATAATCTTGTAAAAACACATATATACTACACGTACATAAACACACGTACTGCTTCTACTTTCGAAAACTAGTTGTAACTTGGATAAACTATTCGTTAAATGTTCAAAATGCGCTTAAATACAACCTAAATAATAAAATTTGTTGTCTTGGAAAAACTAAAAATGTTAATTATTTTTTGAGAAATTCAGAAAAATTTGAGAGGACTGCTTAAAGGTTTGCAAAAAGTTTCGACAAAAAACGAGTGCGCAATGGGCTCTGTCAGGTTATATGCAGAATTTCAGCTGCTAGCTCATCTCCATCACCCACACTGGGAAGAGTTTCACGACTTCAACTTTTAGACTTATATACGTGATCGTTTACAAAGGCTTCAGGACGAATGAAGTCTGGATTGAGCCATATGGAAAACCTGCATAGTGATGTTTTATTGAAGGCAAAATTAGATATCTTGCATGCAAAATCGATTATGAAGCCTAAAAATTCCTACTTTATTGTTAAAATTCCTGCTTTTTTGAAAAAATTGTTCCTACTTTTCCCCTACTTTTCCAAAATTGCCATGTCCGAGGCCTGATACAGTTAGTTATGTTTCCGGCACTGGAACTGAATTTGGGTTTTAAGTTGTACAGGTTTCAGTCACAGAAACTATTTTGGGAGGAGAAAACTGAAAATATTTTAAGCCACCGACTGAAACTGAAACTACTTTGAGCAAAGACCTGAAACTCGGACTGAAACTAGTTTTAGTCCTTCCTCAAAACATGAATATTTGACGGTTTTAAGCCGCCATTTTGTTAATGTTCTGCAGTGGGAGCATAAATAAAAATCATTTTATGCATTATATTTATATATTTTCCTTTATTCCTTTATATTCCTTCATCTTTTCAATTAAAAACGTTACAATTTAGCGCTTTTCTGTTGTCTGCGTTAACCAAAAATTTTTAGGATGCAGACCTAGATTTTACTTCAGACCGGAGTTCTAATTCTTTGCTACCGTAAAATTTAATTAAAAATTTCAGGGTTTATTCTTAGCTCCGAGTAATCTGAAATTGTACGTACAGTGTTGGCTTATGTAAGAGCTTATTTAAAACTGTTTTTCCGAATCCGATTCATGGTCAGTCACTCAGAGTGCTGGCGTTTTTAGGGGTTTGAAAGTGGGGGGGGGCTTACTGAACGGGTGGAGGGGGGTGAGCCGAGGGTGTAAGTTTACCTAAGTTTTAGTCTTCAAATTAGCGTTTTTTGAGGTAAAAACGCAGAAAAATCGCTGTTTTATAAGCTTAAAATGTTTTATAAGCTTAAAATTAAACTTATATGCATGTCCATAAATTAGCTGAAAATTGGGAAAAATTTTTGAAAATTAATCTCAAAAACTGCATTTTTTGAAAGTTTTGGGATAGCCCCAAGAAAGTGGGTTGGGGGCTTGCCGAAAAGAAGCCGGGAAACCCCGTTAAGAGAGGGGGCTCATCGCCCATTAAAAATGCCAGCATGCCAGCAGGGAGAGGCATCGCATTTGAAGGTAAGAAATAGTAAAAAAATAGAAAACGGGCAAAAATAAAAAATTATCGTCTTTGGAGAGCAGTTACAATAGAATTTTTATTGTTTTCATCAAACAAAAAGGCTTGCTACGCATGGATGTTTTATTGAAAATATTGATTTTAACTGGAAATTTAATATATTTTCTAAAAAAGTGGGAAAAGTTAAGAAAGTTTGAGAAACATTCCACCCAGACCCCCAGTAGAAACTCGTGGGCAGGGGTGGCGTGTTCCTGGATCTGCCCGACCACATCCGAAATCCTTTTTGTAAGTTTTATGGTAAAACTTGTTTACTTATTTAATTTATTTACTATGTGCTAAATTTTTCTATCAAAATTGTGCCCTTACAACATTCAAAATTGCTTTGTTTATAACAAAACATTTAGACGTTGCCATTGTTGGCTTTTAGCAATTTTAAAAAATTCTTTAACTTTGGGGCGAGGGCTCCGCCTCCCAGACTCTCCTTGCCCCCTCATTTTTAGACGTTTTTATAGTGCTCCAGTCTTCCAAACCGCATTACAAGCCATTGCTTGATTTTTTTCACCTCTAGAGGGACCAATAGTAGCCATAAATACGAATACGCTGTATGTCGTGAAAACCGTTGTATATATACGCGGAAAATTGCACACACTTTCTTAGAAACATGCTTTTTCTCAGAAAACACACTGAAAATACAGGTCCGATGTATGTAGTAGCCATACAAAATTTGAATGAAGTCGTTCGAGTTTTACTGATATTAAATGCACAGAAATGGGAGAGTTTAATTGCAGAATTTAGATTGATTGTTCACATTGCGTATGTGTATGCTTTATAATAATAATTAATAATAAAAATTGGTTAAATGAATTTTTAGGTCTATTTTGCTGATAACGGTTCATTCGATATTAGCCTTGTTTTACAACACTGAGAACTTCAGTTATGGCGTCAAGTCTGAAAGGAGTTAGGTAAGTAGAACCGTTTCTTTGCTTATAACTTTGTACATTGGTGCTTCTTTCTTATCGTGCAAAAACTACACTCCTGAAACATGCGTTTTTTAAACAAACTATTTCGTATTTCGACGAAAAATGGGTTTCGCTGCGGTTAGAGGGGAATAGTGGGTGTGTGCTAGTAGCGTAATGCCTGACAAATTGCTGCCCCCTTCCACCTTATGTAGTCATAACGGTTACAGTTCACTTCGTGGGCAACTTGACTTTTGCCCAACTTGAAAAGCATAGAGGAAATCATCTGTAGCCCGTAAAGCGAAAAGTTAAGCTTAAGGACTGTATACTGAAAACCACTGTGTAAGGAGTAAAATTTCGATGTGTTGATAATGGAATGTTTATATGGGATATTAAATTAAATGTCTGATTCTTAGCTGACTACATTGTTTATTTTTCATAAGTTTGTTTGTTCTGTTGTTATTTTGTTGTTTGGGTTCTGCTTAATACTATTATTTTGTGCACTTTTATATCTTAGACGTCCAACAACTCAACGCGGGAAGCGATTTTTGAGGAATCGAGAACCGAAGCTGATAGAGAATCCTAAGCAGGCTTTGTTCGTTCGTGGAGGACGAACCAGTCAGAACATTCATCGTTGCCTCATTGACTTGGTAAATAGCCAGCTCTAATCAGGTTATTGAGGGCGCATCTAATTTGTCCCGTATCACTTGCTTCTCATGTAATATGCGTTTGCCATTATTGGTTGTTCTGTAAATTTGTTGAAATTGACAATATGGTTCTCAGTAATAGCAAGCAGCTGGGTATACTGTGTCATCCTTTTTCCCTAGTGGATATTTGTTTTGGAGACATCAAATTTGAACCATTATTTTTTATTAGTTGAAGCTAAGAAGCCATTTTTAGTTCCACCACAATATAGCGACTCTTTTTAATAGATACGATTAAGCTAATTTGGGCTTTTTAGAAAGCGACCCCTGTAATATGAGGGTGAATTATAGAAGTGCAATTTTCAAGTTTTTTTGTAGATTTTTTCCAGGAGTTATTGGATCTTATTCGATCTATGTCTATTTCTATTGTCTATTTCTATGTCTATTTCTATTGTCTAGTGTCTATTTCTATGTCTATCTACATAGCTGAGGGCCCTTTCTTAACTATTGACCGCTCTTCGTTATGGGGGAATTTACAAAAATGTATGTTCAGCCTGAACATTTTGCCTACTTTTCCCAGCTTTGTCTACTGACCACTTTATCTAGACAGCAGCCTGAGGGGCCTGCAAATCGACTAGCGGGGGGGGGGGGGGGGGGGGGGGGGGGGGGGGGGGGGGGGGGGGGGGGAAGGGGAAAAAGGAAAAGGGAAAAGGGGAGGGGGGAGGGGGGGAGGGGGGGGGAAGGGGGGGGGGGGGAGAAGGAGAGAAAAGAAGAAGAAAGGGGAAAAGGAGGTAAAAGAGGGGGGAGGGGGGGGGGGGAGAGAAAAGAAGAGTAAATGGATAATTTGATTCAGCGAAAGTGTTGGGTTTTTGACGCCAAAACAAAATTGGTTACACCTCACGAAAGAAAAGAGCTAGAAAACTGCTTCTGAAAAAAAAATGCTCAAGGAGATCTTTCAGGTGAATTAAGCATGACTATGCAGCAGTGTAACTGTCAGAAATGAAATCGCCCGAACGGAAATGTCAGTTTTGAAGCGAGATGGTGCAGAGGATGTTAGAAGCCAGAAACAAGTTATTTTGAAAAGTTTTTGTAAACTTCAAACTTGATTTTGGCCACAGTAAGTGCCCACAGAAAAGTCCGTAATATAAGCCGCTGTGTTGCTGCTGTTAAAAAGTGAGGACGCCGAACCTATTATCTTTTTAGTTGTCTGTTCACCTATTTTTGTTTATTTCGTACCTGAAGACGTAACTAATTTACCATCCAACATGTAGTCATTGCTATTACCAAGAGTACATAATAACTCTCGTTATTATGTTACTCTTGCTATTACTTAATTACTGCTATTAATTTTTAGTATCTTTTAAAGAAGCCTCATGCTATCATGCTCAAAAGGTACGTGACTTTATACCACTTTATATCATTTTTTCTCCTCGTTTCCCTATTCTGTTAATGTTCATTTTCTTTCAGACTGCACAGGTCTGTGAGTTTGCAGATTTGAGGGTTTATATTACCAGATTGTTATATTCTTTGCACTCTGCCCTATCTAGTTCCTGTTTTGCGTAGACTCATATTCCACGTGCGTTCAGATTTGCTGTAGTTTTAATTGTTTGAAAACACAAATAACAGACTTATCTTTCCTTTGGTTAGATTGAATTGGGAGGTTTTGCGAGAATAAAAATGGGACATTTTTCTTCCATGTAGTCACACCTGTGGATAACTTTCACAAAAATTTATAACCGATTGAGCTAAAATCCTGGGAGCACATCACTTAACTCATAGTGATCGATACCGAATATTACAAATTTTGTTATAAATTTTTCGTCTGTTTTGCTACCGCCTCTCTTATAAGGACAACAGGCACGTCTTATGTATATAGTTATTAAGAAATTGGTTTTTTGTGTTAGATTTTCTCTTTCTCGTTGATTTGGCTTAATTTTTTGCGTATACCGAGTTGTGGCCGGAAGCTTGGGCGTTGCTATGAGAGCTTTCTTACCAAAAGTCGGTGGTTCGAGTCCCGCCTATAACAATGCTTTTTCGATTATAACCAGTCCAGTTTTATCCATCCTTAATTGGTCGTTGGTTGTAAATGGCCACTGGTGATGATCTGGTTAAAGCCAGCTGTCAAAATCTGCTTAGGATGTTCGTCCTGCTTCCAAGGATTTTAATTATCGGCAGGTGGCTCTGTTTTTTTCTTTGTGGCTGCGAAAACTGGGCTGTCGTCTTTGGCGTAGTTGGTCTATTAGAACCACGTGTATTCTAATAAGCTTTTGGATCAAAAGAAAAACATCAGATTTGTACCGCCCCAACTCAACGAATAGCAGAATCGTAATCAGCGCTGTTGAAATCCTACAACTACAGTATATTATAGATCTACGTACTACATTTTGGCGGTCGCATTCCATTCTACTCCTTATTCTCCCCTCTTTCTCCCCGCTCCACTCTGCTTGAGAAAGGAGGTTTTAGACAGGATAGTTGGTTTGTTTCGCATGGTCTTAAAATATAGTATAAGAGTGCATAATACATAAGAGTATGACAAGCGTCATACGTATGTATTATGTGCTACATTCGATGCGCGCTATGGTGACATAATAGACCTTACAGCCCTGTACATGTACGGGGTCCAAACGGGGGATCGGGTCGTGTTGTATATTTTATAAAGATGTGTAATATAGTGCTTAGACCATGCACAAATTGGGGCCCCGTAAGTTTAATGTAAGAGTACTACAAAGACCCCGATTGATTGGACGCCGTATATGTATAGGGCGGGGTCTGATTTATGAGGGGGGGGTCAGCGATGCTTCGCAGAGGATGTAGCGATCTCATAATACTTAGCGTATGACGCTTGTATACTTTATGTATTATGTACTCTTGATATTATGTAATTTCAAATTGTTGGTGTAATTTATAGTTTGTACGTACATATCAGTTGTCTTTGGTATGTACAAATAGTTGGATTAGGTATGTACAAATAATTGGGATGCGTTGGAATGTGCTACAAGGATATTTGTGTTTTAGGGGAGAATTTTAATTTTTGACGATGAGACATAATCGAAAAATTAGTGTTAAATATGATGCGTTTTGTTCTGTTTGGATCCCATTCGAAGAACGTCTATATTTATATTTGGGTTATAGGGGGAGGTCGGGATTACCATTGGGGCCTACCCCCCCCCCCCAACCACTAGAAATAAGCCAATTAAGTCTGGCATTACCACTCATAGCGAATTACGTAAGGGGTGGCAACAAAGTAGTCTATATTTCGTAAATTGTAGACCTTATCTTTTTGAACATGCGGCAATAGCAACAGCAAGCAAGTTAAAATAACAACAAAGTACATAAGCAACAAAACTTATATAATATATAAAGGTTATCCGTATATGACCTGTTGCGAATGTTGACATTATGCACATAATGAAGGCTTCACTTTTATCACTTGCCACATTGACTACGGTTATCGATCCTGTCAAAGTGTCAAATAACAAGAAGGAGTGGAGCCCTCGATGTGAAGAAGTTTTTTAATACAAAAGACTCAAAGATTTCACTCTTTATAAACGTTAGTTTTTCTATTGAAATAAGTTCTGTCCCAGCAAAATCTCGAGTTGATTCCTAATAGAAAAGATGCACCCGCATGACACTACAAAAGTAACAAAAACCCGTGATGTCCATTATGAATGTTATTTACCAAATATTAAATTATGAGGACGTTTCTTCGAATGGGATCCAAACAGGAACAAAGACGCATCATATTTAACACTGAATTTTTCGATTGAGTTATCGTCAAAAATGTGAAAAGGATTTTCCTAAAACAGCGAAGATATCCTGTGTAGGCACATTCCAACGCATCCCAATTGATTTGTACATACCTAATCCAACTGATTTGTACAACCAAAGCCAACTGATTTGTACAACCAAACTTAAATACACAAACAATTAATACATACTATCAAGAGTACATAATACATAAGAGTATGACAAGCGTATACGCTAAGTATTTGAGATCGCTACATCTGCAAGCTACGGGACCCCCCTTAATCAGACCCGCCCCTATACATATACGGCGTCAATCGGGGATCGGGGTCTTTGTTAGTATACTTACATGTTAAACTTGACGGGGCCCTAATTTGTGCATGGGGTCTAAGCTTGTATGATTTACACATCTGTGTATAAAATATACAAGCACGAGCCCGATCCCCTGTTTGGACCCCGTACATGTACAGGGGCTGGGTGAGGGAGGGGTCTGATTTATGGGGGGGTCAGCCGATAGCGCGGCATCAGATGTAGCGAGCGCACAGTACATAGCGTATGACTGCTTGTCCTCTCTGCTGTATTATGCACTCTTGATACTATAGTTTTGAAGGGACCATGCGGAAACAGAACCAGACTATCCTGTCTAAAAACCTCCTTTCTCAAGCAGAGTGGAGCGGGGAGAAAGAGGGGAGAATAAGGAGTAGAATGGAATGCGACTGCCAAAATGTAGTACGTAGATCTATAATATACTGTAGTTGTAGGATTTCAACAGCGCTGATTACGATTCTGCTATTCGTTGAGTTGGGGCGGTAAGCAAATCTGATGTTTTTCTTTTGATCCAAAAGCTTATTAGAATACACGTGGTTCTAATAGACCAACTACGCCAAAGACGACAGCCCAGATTTCGCAGCCACAAAGAAAAAAACAGAGACACCTGCAGATAATTCAAATACTTGTAAGCAGGACGAACATCCTAAGCAGATTTTGACAGCTGGCTTTAACCAGATCATCACCAGTGGCCATTTACAACCAACGACCAATTAAGGATGGATAAAACTGGACTGGTTATAATCGAAAAGCATTGTTATAGGAGGGACTCGAAGCACCGACTTTTGGTAAGAATTCTCTCATAGCAACGCCCAAGCTTACGGCTACCTAAACTCGGTATACGCAAAAAATTAAGCCAAATCAACGAGTAAGATAAAATCTAACACAAAAAACCAATTTCTTAATAACTATATACATAAGACGTGCCTGTTGTCCTTATAAGAGAGGCGGTAGCAAAACAGACGAAAAATTTATAACAAAATTTGTAATATTCGGTATCGATCACTATGAGTTAAGTGATGTGCTCCCAGGATTTTAGCTCAATCGGTTATAAATTTTGCGAAAGTTATCCACAGGTGTGACTACATGGAAGAAAAATGTCCCATTTTTATTCTCGCAAAACCTCCCAATTCAATCTAACCAAAAGGAAAGATAAGTCTGTTATTTGTGTTTTCAAACAATTAAAACTACAGCAAATCTGAACGCAACGTGGAATATGAGTCTACGCAAAACGCAGGAACTAGATAGGGCAGAGTGCAAAGAATATAACAAACTGGTAATATAAACCCTCAAATCTGCAAACTCACAGACCTATGCAGTCTGAAAAGAGAAATGCACATTGACAGAATAGGGGAAACGAGGAGAAAATGCTATAAAGTGGTATAAAGTCACGTACCTTTTGAGCATGATAGCATGAGGCTTCTTTAAAAGATACTAAAAATTAATAGCAGTAATTAAGTAATAGCAAGAGTACATTAATAACGAGAGTTATTATGTACTCTTGGTAATAGCAATGACTACATGTTGGATGGTAAATTAGTTACGTCTTCAGGTACGAAATAAACAAAACATAGGTGAACAGACAACTAAAATATGATACATAGGTTCGGGCAGTCCTCAGCTTTTTAACAGCAGCAACACAGCGGCTTATATTACGGACTTTTCTGTGGGCACTTACTGCGGCCAAAATCAAGTTTGAAGTTTACAAAAACTTTTCAAAATAATTTGTTTCTGGCTTTCTAACATCCTCTGCACCATCTCGCTTCAAAATCTGACATTTCCGTTCGGGGCAGATTTTGGCAATTTTCTGACAGTTGAGCAACTGCTGCATAGTCATGCTTAAATTCACCTGAAAGATCTCCTTGAGCATTTTTTTTCAGAAGCAGTTTTCTAGCTCTTTTCTTTCGTGAGGTGTAACCAATTTTGTTTTGGCGTCAAAAACCCAACACTTTCGCTGAATCAAATTATCCATTTACGCTAGTCGATTTGAAGGCCCCTCAGGCTGCTGTCTAGATAAAGTGGTCAGTAGACAAAGCTGGGAAAAGTAGGCAAAATGTTCAGGCTGAACATACATTTTTGTAAATTTCCCCATAACGAAGAGCGGTCAATAGTTAAAAAAGGACCCTCAGCTATGTAGATAGACATAGAAATAGACACTAGACAATAGAAATAGACATAGAAATAGACAATAGAAATAGACATAGATCGAATAAGATCCAATAACTCCCTCGAAAAATCTACAAAAAACTTGAAAATTGCACTTCTAGAATTCACCCTCATATTACAGGGGTCGCTTTCTAAAAAGCCAAAATTAGCTTAATCGTATCTATTAAAAAGAGTCGCTATATTGTGGTGGAACTAAAAATGGCTTCTTAGCTTCAACTAATAAAAAATAATGGTTCAAATTCGAAGTCTCCAAAACAAATATCCACTAGGGAAAAAGGATGACACAGTATACCCAGTTGCTTGCTATTACTGAGAACCATATTGTCAATTTCAACAAATTTACAGCCAATAATGGTAAACGCACATTACATGAGAAGCAAGTGATAAGGGACCAATTAGATGCGCCCTCAATAACCTGATTAGAGCTGGCTATTTACCAAGTCAATGAGGCAACGATGAATGTTCTGACTGGTTCGTCCTCCACGAACGAACAAAGCCTGCTTAAGATTCTCTATCAGCTTCGGTTCTCGATTCCTCAAAAATCGCTTCCCGCGTTGAGTTGTTGGACGTCTAAGATTAAGAGCACAAAACAATAGTATTAAGCAGAACCCAAACAACAAAATAACAACAGAACAAACAAACTTATGAAAAATAAACAATGTAGTCAGCTAAGAATCAGACATTTAATTTAATATCCCATATAAACATTCCATTATCAACACATCGAAATTTTACTCCTTACACAATGGAGTATACAGTCCTTAAGCTTAACTTTTCGCTTTACGGGCTACAGATGATTTCCTCAATGCTTTTCAAGTTGGGCAAAAGTCAAGTTGCCCACGAAGTGAACTATAACCGTTATGACTACATAGGTGGAAGGGGGCAGCAGTTATTAGCAGCAGTCAGGCATTACGCTACTAGCACACACCCATTTATTCCCCTCTAACCGCAGCGAAACCCATTTTTCGTCGAAATACGAAATACTTTGTTAAAAACCGCATATTTCAGGAGTGTAGGTTTTGCACGATAAGAAAGAAACACCAATGTAAAGCAAAGAAACGGTTCTTTACCTAACTCCTTTCAGACTTGACGCCATAACTGAAGTTCTCAGTGTCGTAAAACAAGGCTAATATCGAATGAACCGTTATCAGCAAAATAGACCTAAAAATTCATTTAACTATTATTATTAATTATTATTATAAAGCATACACATACGCAATGTGAATAATCAATCTAAATTCTGCAATTAAACTCTCCCTTTCTGTGCATTTAATAACAGTAAAACTCGAACGACTTCATTCAAATTTTGTATGGCTACATTGGTACCAATGCAGCCATACAAAATTAGTCTGGCATACGAAATTTAATAGTATTTTAATATTTTTTACGTCTAGCAAGGGAGCTCAGGGATGAAACTATTCTACTTCCGGTAAAATCCAGGGTTTTTTGTTTCAACATCGGACCTGTTCTTTTCAGTGTTTTTCTAAGAAAAAGCGTGTTTTTCTAAGAAAATGTGTGCATTTTTCCGCGTATACAACGGTTGTCACGATATACAGCGTATTCGTATTAATGGCTACTATCGGTCCTCTAGAGGTGAAAAAATCAGGCAGTGGCTTGTAATGCGGCTTGGAAAGCTGGAGTACTATAAAAACGTCTAAAAATAAGGGGCAAGGAGGGTTTGGGAGGGGGGAACCTTCCCCCCAAAGTTAAAGTATTTTTAAAATTGCTAAAAGCCAACAATGGCAACACCTAAATGTTTTGTTATAAACAAAGCAATTTTGAATGTTGTAAGGGCACAATTTTGATAAAAAAGTTTAGCTTCTACAAAGTAAATAAATTAAATAAGTAAATAAGTTTTACCATAAAACTTACAAAAAGGATTTCGGATGTGGTCGGGCAGATCCAGGAACACGCCACCCCTGCCCTACCGAGTTTCTACTGGGGGTCTGGGTGGAATGTTTGTTTGACTTTCTTAACTTTTCCCACTTTTTTAGAAAATATATTAAATTTCAGTTAAAATCAATATTTTCAATAAAACATCCATGCGTAGCAAGCCTTTGTTTGATGAAAACAATAAAAATTCTATTGTAACTGCTCTCCAAAGACGATAATTTTTTATTTTTGCCCGTTTTCTATTTTTTTACTATTTCTTACCTTCAAATGCGATGCCTCTCCCTGCTGGCATGCTGGCATTTTTAATGGGCGATGAGCCCCCTCTCTTAACGGGTTTCCCGGCTTCTTTTCGGCAAGCCCCAACCCACTTTCTTGGGGCTATCCCAAAACTTTCAAAAAATGCAGTTTTTTGAGATTAATTTTCAAAAAATTTTCCCAATTTTCAGCTAATTTATGGACTTGTATATAAGTTTAATTTTAAGCTTATAAAACATTTTAAGCTTATAAAACAGCGATTTTTCTGCGTTTTTACCTCAAAAACGCTAATTTGAAAGCTAAAAACTTAGGTAAACTTACACCCTCCACCCCCCCCCTCCACACGTTCAGTAAGTTCCCCCCACTTTCAAACCCTAAAAACGCCAGCACTCTGAGTGACTGACCATGAATCGGATTCGGAAAAACAGTTTTAAATAAGCTCTTACATAAGCCAACACTGTACGTACAATTTCAGATTACTCCCACCAAGAATAAACCCTGAAATTTTTAATTAAATTTTACGGTAGCAAAGAATTAGAACTCCGGTCTGAAGTAAAATCTAGGTCTGCATCCTAAAAATTTTTGGTTAACGCAGACAACAGAAAAGCGCTAAATTGTAACGTTTTTAATTGAAAAGATGAAGGAATATAAAGGAATAAAGGAATATATAAATATAATGCATAAAATGATTTTTATTTATGCTCCCACTGCAGAACATTAACAAAATGGCGGCTTAAAACCGTCAAATATTCATGTTTTGAGGAAGGACTAAAACTAGTTTCAGTCCGAGTTTCAGGTCTTTGCTCAAAGTAGTTTCAGTTTCAGTCGGTGGCTTAAAATATTTTCAGTTTTTCTCCTCCCAAAATAGTTTCTGTGACTGTTGCCTGTACAACTTAAAACCCAAATTCAGTTCCAGTGCCGGAAACATAACTAACTGTATCAGGCTTCGGACATGGCAATTTTGGAAAAGTAGGGGAAAAGTAGGAATTTTTTTTTTCAAAAGCAGGAATTTTAATAATAAAGTAGGAATTTTTAGGCTTCATAATCGATTTTGCATGCAAGATAGCTTCTTTTGCCTTCAATAAAACATCACTATGCAGGTTTTCCATATGGCTCAATCCAGACTTCATTCGTCCTGAAGCCTTTGTAAACGATCACGTATATAAGTCTAAAAGTTGAAGTAGTGAATTTTGAGCCAGTGTGGGTGATGGAGATGAGCTAGCAGCTGAAATTCTGCATATAACCTGACAGAGCCCATTGCGCACTCGTTTTTTGTCGAAACTTTTTGCAAACCTTTAAGCAGTCCTCTCAAATTTTTCTGAATTTCTCAAAAAATAATTAACATTTTTAGTTTTTCCAAGACAACAAATTTTATTATTTAGAACAATACATTTAAGCGCATTTTTGAACATTTAACGAATAGTTTATCCAAGTTACAACTAGTTTTCGAAAGTAGAAGCAGTACGTGTGTTTATGTACGTGTAGTATATATGTGTTTTTTACAAGATTATAAATTTAAAAGTGGAGACGCGGGGAGTTTAAGAGGAGTTCCCCAAAAGCTAAGGAAAATCCCAAATGGAAACACTCAAAACATTGTTTTCGGCAGCCAGTAAGAAAACTAAAATGAAAGCACTATAGAAAATATAAACTACCAAAGGGAAATTGTTTAGATTGCGTACGTATGTATTTTAGTTTGGCAACATTTACAAAATTTTAAAAATAAACGCAGTCCCACCTGAGCAATTTTTCAGACTATAGGTGTACATGACTTCATTCTTTCTGATTAATAGGCTCTGTCAAAGAAATAGCTCAAAAGTACTTTTCGAACTTGGCTATTCACTGCTAGTGCAAACCTGATTTTAGTGGTATACTTTGACCTTTGGGTCTTATTAAGATTCCTCCCACGTTCAGATTCCGCATAACTTGATCAAATGAACTAAAATTTAGTTTGGCTGTTTTCAACAATGCCGCGTAAATAAAATTTTCGGTTTCACGAAACTTTAATTGTTGGATTCGCAAGAAGGTATATACCAAGGGCTAGGGTTTTTGGTCAAAAATTGCGTCGTTTACCCGAAATGAACAATAGTTTTGACGACGCCAAAATAAAAATGACGACGGAATGACCAAGCCAAAATGTGGAAGTAACACTCAAATTTAACAAGAATGCAAAGTTTTGATTACGTTTTAACAGTGATTTTTCAAAAAATTCCCAAATTTTGGGGCGCCCCCAAACCCCCGCTCTAATATTGTCTTGGTGATGTTAAACTTCGACGATGTTTGTCAATCAATCAGTATAGTATTATATATACGAAGCCACAGGCTACGAGTCTTTATGCTACATACTTCAATTGCATTTTTTGATGCAAGTTTCTCATACCAATATTTTCTTTAAAAACTTTCTCTTCCGATTATCTCAGCTAGAATGGAATGAGAGCTTATATATACGTATGTATATACCAGGATGGGATGTTTAAGAACGTTTATTGCATAAATGTTATAACTACTAGAGATGGATCTGGAGGGCAGCCCTGTCGTTGCGATTTGAAGGTAAATAAAAGCAAACAGGAAAAACAGAAAAAAGGTATATATGACAACAAAATTTCGTGAGCGTTCATATATACGTATATATTTCCAACGTTTTTACCAGGTTTTTGGATAGAAAAAGCTTAAAATGTCGTGCGAGTTTAGCAAAAAATTCTTATTTTTCCCTTCAAAATGGGTAAACTTTTAAAAATTTTCTTGTTTCTGAAAAATGAAAAGAATTAAAGATTTAACGGACGATTTAATCTAAAGCAAAATTTCTTCGACTTCTGGGAGGCTCCGCCCCCGAGAGACACATTGTATCGGGTTGTTCTCGTCATTGTTAATGCTTAAAGACATGATACGTACATAGACGCCGTCGCCAGATATTTGTATTATATGAATACGTAAGTTAGAATATATTATATTCGCGGGACAATGCGAAATATGAAGCAACACACGCCAACAAGGTGAAAATACAACCAAAATTACGAATATAGCCTAAAATCAAAACAAAACTGCATTTCAGCAAAAACTTTATTTTTGACGTTGGACAAATAAAAATGACGCTCAGAAAATAAAAATGACGAAAATTTGATGAAATCCGATTTTGAAAAAAAACACTGACCAAGGGGGACGAAAATGTTTTTGTGTCAGTTGTTTTTGCTTTAAAGTTGAGTACAGGGGCTTTCGGGGCCGCAGAACATCAATCTAAATTCACTTTTTGATCATACGTTTTGATAGTTCGGTATAAGCTTACAATTTTAGCTTATATAGAGCTTAGATTTCTGTAATCAGCAATCGTCTTCTACGAATCCACCAACACCTCAGCTTTAGAAAAGAATCAATCTGAAACGATCCTTGCGAATCAGAAAAGTTCTAGAAAAACTCAGCCTGGTCGAAAACACAGTCATACCAAATTTCAGCTGATTTTGGTCAGCTTAGTCAGATCTGGACCTAAGGGCGTAATCGTAATAAGCATATCCCAGCAGGCGTGTAGCCAGGGGGGGGCGAGGGGGGCATGCCCCCCCTGAAAATCGGTGACAAAAGAAAAATTTTTGATTATTAGCAGCAGCGCGAATAAATATTTCAAAAAATTTCGCCTGCGGCGCTAGTTTTCAACAAAAATATCTCAAAACCTCCAGATTTTTGCTTGAAAATTTCAACCAACTGTTTAATTCTGACAGAAATTTCAGAGCGTTTTGGCTTGCCCCCTCCGAAATATTTTTCCGGCTACGCTAGTGTATCCCAAGGTATTATTTAGGCATTTTTTTCCGAGGGGGCTTCCCGCCCCCTTTTTAGTTGAGGGGGGGGGGGGAAAGAAAATTTCAGGGGGGGGGGAAAAGAATTTTTGCAAAAATTATCCAAAACATGTATTTTTGGCGTATTTTGCATTGTAAAACACAAAAAGTTCTCAAAAATGCCATGATTTAAGCTAAAAATAGTTATTTTTACAGAAAAAAATCTCCGGCAAAGCCGAATTTTTGAAGATTGGCCTATTTTTGCCAAAAATTTGGGCCTCAAAAACTCCGGGAGGGGGAGGCATTTTTCGGGGGGAGGTCAATTTCGCCCCCCTGTAAAACATACCCTGTTATCTTAACAAAACTAACGTACGTAGCCAAGAGCACTCTACCGAAAAATTTAAAAAAACTACCTACCACTACTTTACCTACCACTGAAACTGGCAGAACTGATGAAACCTAGCCGATAGGAATTGATGCTGGAAATTTGCATGTTTCATTATCAGCTGACATATTGAAAAAACAACAGCAGGTTATGAAGCCAGCGACTGTTACGGTATTTTTCTGTCAGCCAGGCCGATTTCGTCTTTCATAGGAGAAAAGTAGGAACTTTTGGCCTAAAGAAGGTACAAACGAAAATGTAGAACTTGTCCCAGCACTGCTGTATGTAAAGTTAAAAACGTTTACCCTGTGACACCTACGACTGACCACGGGACTTAAGATGCCGGTGCTCAGCTCCGGATTCTCAGTGGTAAAGAGCAAGGAATGTTACCTCAAATGATGACATCCCTGGAAAAGGGGGAGCTGGGTTGCATAGAGCGGCGAAAGATGGCCTCAGGATCAAACCGCCAACCCTGGAATGTATATATGCTTAAAAGTGTTACTATAGCGTGGGAGCAAACAAAAACTAGGTTACTTTGACGTATATGCGGGTGGTTCAACCGGATGTAGTTAACCAAGAGATTGTGGGTTCGATCCTCAGCTGTCAGAAATTACGGGTATGAGTGATTGCTGTAGCCAATCTTTCTGCCGTTAACTATCTTATTCTAGCAAGTTCTTCAATCATAGCTAGTGAGTATTTTTTGGGTTCCATAATTTCAGTTGCATAGATAAATCAATCTACACAACTGCTAAACAAGACACCAAACTCTTACGCCTATGTAAGCTATCTCAAGTCATTTAACAATCATGGTAAAGTTACACAGAAAGATAACAAAATTTATTAAACAAGATGAACAAACAAATATACAACAAAGACTCCAGCACTTAAGATTCAAGTTCCAACATAGCAAAGAAGAAAGGAAATAAAGAAGAGCAACGGAATAACGTGATATTGCATCTAACTTTTGTATGGCGTACGGGATTTAAACATGATCTGAGCATTAGTAATTATTTATCAATTAAAGCGCCTAAAGTCAAACAAGCAATTGGAGCTGTTTGACGGAGTTATATGCATTCATTCTGTATGTTTTAGTTTCCACAACTACAGTGAAAAACTAGAAAAATTTTCGTTGGTTCATTGCTTCGCTGAAACTCGAACCGACGGTTATAATCTATTAATTATTCACTGCAAAATCTATTTCGATACAGAGACAGTTCATACAATACTTCCTTAATGGGGTTAAGATGGTGATGATCTGGCTTATTTTTAGGCCAAAATTTATGATATGGACGGTGGAATTACCGGCCCCCCTGTCAAATGGACAGATGGGCATGGCCGGCCCTCTCTGTCAAATTGACAGAGGGGCATGGGCTGCCCCCTCTGTCAAATTGACAGAGGGGTATGGTCGGTCCCCTCTGTCAAATTGACAGAGGGGTATGGACGGTGGAATGGTAGACCCTATGTCAAATTGACAGAGGGGTATGGACGGTGGAATTGCCGGCCCCTCTGTCAAATGGACAGAGGGGCCCTCTATCCAAATGGACACAGGGGCATGGCCGGCCCCCTCTGGCAAATTAAGCAAGGGGTATGGACAGCCCCCTCTGTCAAATTGACAGGGGGGTATGGACAGTGGAAATGGTAGACCCTATAGTCAAATGGACAGAGTGGTATGGACAGTGGAATTGAGGCCCCCCTGTCAAATGGACAGGAGAGAGGGGTATATACAACCCCTCTGTCAAATTGACAAAGGGGTATGGTCGGCCCCGTCTGCCAAACTGACAGAGGGGTATGGACGGTGGAATGGTAGGCCCTATGTCAAACGGACAGAGGGGTATGGACGGTGGAATTACCGGCCCCCCTGTCAAATGGACAGATGGGCATCGCCGGCCCTCTCTGTCAAATTGACAGAGGGGTATGGACGGCCCCCTCTGTCAAATTGACAGAGGGGTATGGACGGTGGAATGGTAGGCCCTATGTCAAATTGACAGAGGGGTATGGACCAGTGGAATTGCCAGCCCTCTATCAAATGGACAGAGAGACCCCCAATCAAATGGACAGAGGGGCATCGCCGGCCCGCTCTGTCAAATTGACAAAGGGGTATGGACGGCCCCCTCTATCAAATTGACAGAGGGGTATGGACAGTGGAATGGTAGACCCTATGTCAAATGGACAGAGTGGTATGGACAGTGGAATTGCGGGCCCCTCTGTCAAATGGACAGAGGGGTATGGACGGCCCCTCTGTCAAATTGACAAAGGGGTATGGACCCACCTCTGCCAAACTGTCAGAGGTGTATGGACGGTGCAATGGTAGGCCCTATGTCAAATGGGCAGAGGGGTATGGACGGTGGAATGGTAGGCCCTATGTCAAACGGACAGAGGGGTATGGACGGTGAATTACCAGCCCCCTGTCAAATGGACAGATGGGCATGGCCGGCCCTCTCTGTCAAATTGACAGAGGGGTATGGACGGCCCCCTCTGTCAAATTGACAGAGGGGTATGGACGGTGGAATGGTAGGCCCTATATCAAATTGACAGAGGGGTATGGACGGTGGAATGGTAGACCCTATAGCCAAATGGACAGAGGCGTATTGCCGGTGGAATTGCCGGCCCCTCTGACAACTGGACAGAGGGGCCCTCTGTCAAATGGACAGAGGGGCATGGCCTGCCCCCTCTGTCAAATTGACAGAGGGGTATGGTCGGTCCCCTCCGTCAAGTTGACAGAGGGGCTCTCTGTCATATGGACAGCGGGGTATGGACGGCCCCCTCTGTCCATTTGAGAGCGGGGTATGGACAGTGGAATGAGTAGGCCCTATATCAAATTGACAGAGGGTATGGACAGTGGAATGGTAGACCCTATGTCAAATTGACAGAGGGGTATGGACGGTGGAATAGCCGGCCCCTCTGTCAAATGGACAGAGGGGCCCTCTCTCAAATGGACAGAGGGGCATGGCCTGCCCCCTCTGTCAAATTGACAGAGGGGTAAGGTCGGTCCCCTCTGTCAAATTGACAGAGGTATGGACAGTGGAATGGTAGGCCCTATGTCAAACGGACAGAGGGGTATGGACAGTGGAATTGCTGACCCCTCTGTCAAATGGACAGAGGGGGCCCTCTGTCAAATGGACACAGGGGCATGGCCGGCCCCTCTGTCAAATGGACAGAGGGGCATGGCCAGCCCCCTCTGTCAAATTGACAGAGGAGTATGGACAAGCCCTCTCTGTCAAATTGACAGAGGAGTATGGGCAGCCCCTCTGTCCAAATTGACAGAGAGAGAGGGGGTATGGACGGTGGAATGGTAGACCCTATATCAAATGGACAGAGGGGTATGGACGGTGAATTGCCGGCCCCTCTATCAAATGGACAGAGGGGCCCACCGTCAAATGGACAGAGGGGGTATGGACGGCCCCCTCTGTCAAATTGACAGAGGGTATGGACAACCCCTCTATCAAATTGACAGAGGGGTATGGACGGTGGAATGGTAGGCCCTATGTCAAATTGACAGAGGGGAATGGACGGTGGAATATTAGACCCTATCTCAAATTGACAGAGGGGTATGGACGGTGGAATTGCCGGCCCCTCTGTCAAATGGACAGAGGGGCTCTCTGTCCAATGGACACAGGGGCATGGCCAGCCCCCTCTGTCAAATTGACAAAGGGGTATGGACGGTGCAATGGTAGACCCTATGCCAAATGGACAGAGGGGTATGGACGGTGTAATGGTAGGCCCTATGTCAAACGGACAGAGGGGTATGGACGGTGGAATTACCGGCCCCTCTGTCAAATGGACAGATGGGCATGGCCGGCCCCCTCTGTCAAATTGACAGAGGGGTATGGACGGCCCACTTTGTCAAATTGACAGAGGGGTATGGACGGTGGAATGGTAGGCCCTATGTCAAACGGACAGAGGGGTATGGACGGTGGAATTACCGGCCCCTCTGTCAAATGGACAGAGGGGCATGGCCAGCCCCTCTGTCAAATGGACAGACGGGTATGGCCGGCCCCCTCTGTCAAATTGACAGAGGGCTATGGACAGTGAATGGTAGGCCCTATGTCAAATGGACAGAGGGGCCCTCCTATCAAATGGACAGAGGGGCATGGCCGGCCCCTCTGTCAAATGGACAGAGGGGCATGGCCAGCCCCTCTGTCAAATTGACAGAGGGGTATGGACGGCCCCCTCAGTCAAATTGACAGAGGGGTATGGACAGCCCCTCTGTCAAATTGACAGAGGGGTATGGACAGTGGAATGGTAGACCCTATGTCAAATGGACAGAGTGGTATGGACAGTGGAATTGCGGGCCCCTCTGTCAAATGGACAGAGGGGTATGGACAAGGACGGCCCCCTCTGTCAAATTGACAAAGGGAGTATGGACAGCCCCCTCTGTCAAACTGACAGTGGGGTATGGACAGTGCAATGGTAGGCCCTATGTCAAATGGACAGAGGGGTATGGACGGTGGAATGGTAGGCCCTATGTCAACGGACAGTGGGGTATGGACGGTGGATTTACGGGCCCCGCTGTCATTTGGCCAGAGTGGCATGGCCGGCCCCTCTGTCAAATGGACAGACGGGCATGGCCGGCCCCCTCTGTCAAATTGACAGAGGGGTATGGACGGCCCACTTTGTCAAATTGACAGAGGGGTATGGACGGTGGAAGGGGAGGCCCTATGTCAAAAGGACAGAGGGGTATGGACGGTGGAATTACCGACCCCTCTGTCAATTGGACAGAGGGGCATGGCCGGCCCCTCTGTCAAATGGACAGACGGGCATGGCCGGCCCCCCTCTGGACGGTGGAATGGTCGGCCCTATGTCACCTGGACAGAGGGGTATGGACGGTGGAATTGCCGACCCCTCTGTCACATGGACAGAGGGGCCCTCTGTCAAATGGACAGAGGGGCATGGCCGGCCCCTCTGTCAAATGGACAGAGGGGCATGGCCGGCCCCCTCTGTCAAATTGACAGAGGGGTATGGACGGCCCCCTCTGTCAAATTGACAGAGGGGTATGGACGGTGGAATGGTAGACCCTATGTCAAATGGACAGAGCGGTATGGTCGGTGGATTTGCGGGCCCAGCTGGCAAATGGATCGAGGGGTATGGACGGCCCACTCTGTCAAATTGACAAAGGGGTATGGACGGCCCCCTCTGTCAAACTGACAGAGGGATATGGACGGTGCAATGGTAGGCCCTATGTCAAACGGACAGAGGGGTATGGACGGTGGAATTACCGGCCCCTCTAAATGAACAGAGGGGCATGGCCGGCCCCTCTGTCAAATGGACAGAGGGGCATGGCCGGCCCCCTCTGTCAAATTGACAGAGGGGTATGGACGGCCCTCTCTGTCAAATTGACAGAGGGGTATGGACGGCCCCCTCTGTCAAATTGACAGAGAGAGGGCTATGGACGGTGGAATGGTAGACCCTATGTCAAATGGACAGAGGGGTATGGACGGTGGAATTGCCGGCCCCTCTGTCAAATGGACAGAGGGGCCCTCTATCAAATGGACAGAGGGGGTATGGACAGCCCCCCTCTGTCAAATTGACAGAGGGGTATGGACGGCCCCCTCTGTCAAATTGACAGAGGGGTATGGACGGTGGAATGGTAGGCCCTATGTCAAATTGACAGAGGGGAATGGACGGTGGAATATTAGACCCTATCTCAAATTGACAGAGGGGTATGGACGGTGGAATTGCCGGCCCCTCTGTCAAATGGACAGAGGGGCCCTCTGTCAAATGGACACAGGGGCATGGCCAGCCCCCTCTGTCAAATTGACAAAGGGGTATGGACGGCCCCCTCTGTCAAATTGACAGAGGGGTATGGACGGTGCAATGGTAGACCCTATGCCAAATGGACAGAGGGGTATGGACGGTGTAATGGTAGGCCCTATGTCAAACGGACAGAGGAGTATGGACGGTGGAATTACCGGCCCCTCTGTCAAATGGACAGATGGGCATGGCCGGCCCCCTCTGTCAAATTGACAGAGGGGTATGGACGGCCCACTTTGTCAAATTGACAGAGGGGTATGGACGGTGGAATGGTAGGCCCTATGTCAAATGGACAGAGGGGCATGGCCGGCCCCTCTGTCAAATGGACAGACGGGTATGGCCGGCCCCCTCTGTCAAATTGACAGAGGGGTATGGACGGTGGAATGGTAGGCCCTATGTCAAATGGACAGAGGGGCCCTCTGTCAAATGGACAGAGGGGCATGGCCGGCCCCTCTGTCAAATGGACAGAGGGGCATGGTCGGCCCCCTCTGTCAAATTGACAGAGGGGTATGGACGGCCCCCTCTGTCAAATGGACAGAGGGGTATAGACGGCCCCCCTCTGTCAAATTGACAGAGGGGTATGGACCGTGGACTGGTAGACCCTGTGTCAAATGGACAGAGTGGTATGGACGGTGGAATTGCGGGCCCCTCTGTCAAATGGACAGAGGGTATGGACGGCCCCTCTGTCAAATTGACAAAGGGGTATGGACGGCCCCCTCTGTCAAAGTGACAGAGGGGGGTATGGACAGTGCAATGGTAGGCCCTATGTCAAATGGACAGAGGGGTATTGACGGTGGAATGGTAGGCCCTATGTCAAACGGACAGAGGGGTATGGACGGTGGAATTACCGGCCCCTCTGTCAAATGGACAGAGGGGCATGGCCGACCCCTCTGTCAAAAGGACAGACGGGCATGGCCGGCCCCCTCTGTCAAATTGACAGAGGGGCATGTCCGGCCCCCTCTGTCAAATTGACAGAGGGGTATGGACGGCCCACTTTGTCAAATGGACAGAGGGGTATGGACGGTGGAATGGTAGGCCCTATGTCAAACGGACAGAGGGGTATGGACGGTGGAATTGCCGGCCCCTCTAAATGAACAGAGGGGCATGGCCGGCCCCTCTGTCAAATGGACAGACGGGCATGGCCGGCCCCCTCTGTCAAATTGAAAGAGGGGTATGGACGGTGGAATGGTAGGCCCTATGTCCAACGGACAGAGGGGTATGGACGGTGGAATTGCCGACCCCTCTGTCAAATGGACAGAGGGGCCCTCTGTCCAACGGACAGAGGGGCATGGCCGGCCCCCCCTGTCAAATGGACAGAGGGGCATGGCCGGCCCCCTCTGTCAAATTGACAGAGGGGTATGGACGGTCCCCTCTGTCAAATTGACCGAGGGGTATGGACGGTCCCCTCTGTCAAATGGACAGAGGGGTATGGACGGTATAATTGCCGGCCCCACTGTCAAATGGACAGAGGGGCCCTCTGTCAAATGGACAGAGGGGTATGGACGGCCCCCTCTGTCAAATTGACAGAGGGGTATGGACGGCCCCCTCTGTCAAATTGACAAAGGGGTATGGACGGTGGAATGGTAGGCCATATGTCAAGTTGACAGAGGGGTATGGGCGCTGGAATGGTAGACCCTATGTCAAATTGACAGAGGGGTATGGACGGTGGAATTGCCGGCCCCTCTGTCAAATGGACAGAGGGGCCCTCTGTCAAATGGACACAGGGGCATGGCCAGCCCCCTCTGTCAAATTGACAAAGGGGTATGGACGGCCCCCTCTGTCAAATTGACAGAGGGGTATGGACGGTGCAATGGTAGACCCTATGCCAAATGGACAGAGGGGTATGGACGGTGTAATGGTAGGCCCTATGTCAAATGGACCGAGGGGTATGGACCGTGGAATTGCCGGCCCCTCTTTCAAATGGACAGATGGGCATGGCCGGCCCCCTCTGTCATAGTGACACCGGGGTATTGACGGCCCCCTACGTCAAATAGACAGAGGTGTATGGACGGTGGAATGGTAGGCCCTATGTCAAACGGACAGAGGGGTATGGACGGTGGAATTACCGGCCCCTCTGTCAAATGGACAGAGGGGCATGGCCGGCCCCTCTGTCAAATGGACAGACGGGTATGGCCGGCCCCCTCTGTCAAATTGACAGAGGGGTATGGACGGTGGAATGGTAGGCCCTATGTCAAATGGACAGAGGGGCCCTCTGTCAAATGGACAGAGGGGCATGGCCGGCCCCTCTGTCAAATGGACAGAGGGGCATGGCCGGCCCCCTCTGTCAAATTGACAGAGGGGTATGGACGGCCCCCTCTGTCAAATTGACAGAGGGGTATGGACGGCCCCCTCTGTCAAATTGACAGAGGGGTATGGACGGTGGAATGGTAGACCCTATGTCAAATGGACAGAGTGGTATTGACGGTGGAATTGCGGGCCCCTCTGTCAAATGGACAGAGGGGTATGGACGGCCCCCTCTGTCAAATTGACAAAGGGGTATGGACGGCCCCCTCTGTCAAACTGACAGAGGGGTATGGACGGTGCAATGGTAGGCCCTATGTCAAATGGACAGAGGGGTATGGACGGTGGAATGGTAGGCCCTATGTCAAACGGACAGAGGGGTATGGACGGTGGAATTACCGGCCCCTCTGTCAAATGGACAGAGGGGCATGGCCGGCCCCTCTGTCAAATGGACAGACGGGCATGGCCGGCCCCCTCTGTCAAATTGACAGAGGGGCATGGCCGGCCCCCTCTGTCAAATTGACAGAGGGGTATGGACGGCCCACTTTGTCAAATTGACAGAGGGGTATGGACGGTGGAATGGTAGGCCCTATGTCAAACGGACAGAGGGTTATGGACGGTGGAATTACCGGCCCCTCTGTCAAATGGACAGAGGGGCATGGCCGGCCCCTCTGTCAAATGGACAGACGGGCATGGCCGGCCCCCTCTGTCAAATTGACAGAGGGGTATGGACGGTGGAATGGTAGGCCCTATGTCAAATGGACAGAGGGGTATGGACGGTGGAATTGCCGACCCCTCTGTCAAATGGACAGAGGGGCCCTCTGTCAAATGGACAGAGGGGCATGGCCGGCCCCTCTGTCAAATGGACAGAGGGGCATGGCCGGCCCCCTCTGTCAAATTGACAGAGGGGTATGGACGGCCCCCTCTGTCAAATTGACAGAGGGGTATGGACGGCCCCCTCTGTCAAATTGACAGAGGGGTATGGACGGTGGAATGGTAGACCCTATGTCAAATGGACAGAGTGGTATGGACGGTGGAATTGCGGGCCCCTCTGTCAAATGGACAGAGGGGTATGGACGGCCCCCTCTGTCAAATTGACAAAGGGGTATGGACGGCCCCCTCTGTCAAACTGACAGAGGGGTATGGACGGTGCAATGGTAGGCCCTATGTCAAATGGACAGAGGGGTATGGACGGTGGAATGGTAGGCCCTATGTCAAACGGACAGAGGGGTATGGACGGTGGAATTACCGGCCCCTCTAAATGAACAGAGGGGCATGGCCGGCCCCTCTGTCAAATGGACAGAGGGGCATGGCCGGCCCCCTCTGTCAAATTGAAAGAGGGGTATGGACGGTGGAATGGTAGGCCCTATGTCAAATGGACAGAGGGGTATGGACGGTGGAATTGCCGACCCCTCTGTCAAATGGACAGAGGGGCCCTCTGTCAAATGGACAGAGGGGCATGGCCGGCCCCCCTGTCAAATGGACAGAGGGGCATGGCCGGCCCCCTCTGTCAAATTGACAGAGGGGTATGGACGGTCCCCTCTGTCAAATTGACAGAGGGGTATGGACGGTCCCCTCTGTCAAATGGACAGAGGGGTATGGACGGTATAATTGCCGGCCCCTCTGACAAATGGACAGTGGGGCCCTCTGTCAAATGGACAGAGGGGTATGGACGGCCCCCTCTGTCAAATTGACAGAGGGGTATGGACGGCCCCCTCTGTCAAATTGACAGAGAGAGGGGTATGGACGGTGGAATGGTAGGCCATATGTCAAGTTGACAGAGGGGTATGGACGCTGGAATGGTAGATCCTATGTCAAATTGACAGAGGGGTATGGACGGTGGAATTGCCGGCCCCTCTGTCAAATGGACAGAGGGGCCCTCTGTCAAATGGACTCAGGGGCATGGCCGGCCCCCTCTGTCAAATTGACAGAGGGGTATGGACGGCCCCCTCTGTCAAATTGACAGAGGGGTATGGACGGTGGAATGGTAGGCCCTATGTCAAATTGACAGAGGGGTATGGACGGTGGAATGGTAGACCCTATGTCAAATTGACAGAGGCGTATGGACGGTGGAATTGCCAGCCCCTCTGTCAAATGGACAGAGGGGCCCTCTGTCAAATGGACAGAGGGGCATGGCCTGCCCCCTCTGTCAAATTGACAGAGGAGTATGGTCGGTCCCCTCTGTCAAGTTGACAGAGGGGCCCTCTGTCAAATGGACAGAGGGGTATGGACGGCCCCCTCTGTCAAGTTGTCAGAGGGGTATGGACGGTGGAATGGTAGGCCCTATGTCAAATTGACAGAGGGGTATGGACGGTGGAATGGTAGACCCTATGTCAAATTGACAGAGGGGTATGGACGGTGGAATTGCCGGCCCCTCTGTCAAATGGACAGAGGGGCATGGCCTGCCCCCTCTGTCAAATTGACAGAGGGGTAAGGTCGGTCCCCTCTGTCAAATTGTCAGAGGGGTATGGACGGTGGAATGGTAGGCCCTATGTCAAATTGACAGAGGGGTATGGACGGTGGAATGGTAGACCCTATGTCAAATTGACAGAGGGGTATGGACGGTGGAATTGCCGGCCCCTCTGTCAAATGGACAGAGGGGCATGGCCTGCCCCCTCTGTCAAATTGACAGAAGGGTAAGGTCGGTCCCCTCTGTCAAATTGACAGAGGTATGGACGGTGGAATGGTAGGCCCTATGTCAAACGGACAGAGGGGTATGGACGGTGGAATTGCCGACCCCTCTGTCAAATTGACAGAGAGGGCCGACCCCTCTGTCAAATGGACAGAGGGGCCCTCTGTCAAATGGACAGAGGGGCATGGCCGCCCCTCTGTCAAATGGACAGAGGGGCATGGCCGGCCCCTCTGTCAAATTGACAGAAGGGTATGGACGGCCCCCTCTGTCAAATTGACAGAGGGGTATGGACGGCCCCCTCTGTCAAATTGACAGAGAGAGGGGTATGGACGGTGGAATGGTAGGCCCTATGTCAAATTGACAGAGGGGTATGGACGGTGGAATTGCCGGCCCTCTGTCAAATGGACAGAGGGTCCCTCTGTCAAATGGACAGAGGGGTATGGACGGCCCCCTCTGTCAAATTGACAGAGGGGTATGGACGGCCCCCTCTGTCAAATTGACAGAGGGGTATGGACGGTGGAATGGTAGGCCCTATGTCAAATTGACAGAGGGGAATGGACGGTGGAATATTAGACCCTATGTCAAATTGACAGAGGGGTATGGACGGTGGAATTTCCGGCCCCTCTGTCAAATGGACACAGGGGCATGGCCAGCCCCCTCTGTCAAATTGACAGAGGGGTATGGACGGCCCCCTCTGTCAAATTGACAGAGGGGTATGGACGGCCCCCTCTGTCAAATTGACAGAGAGAGGGGTATGGACGGTGGAATGGTAGACCCTATGTCAAATGGACAGAGGGGTATGGACGGTGGAATTGCCGGCCCCTCTGTCAAATGGACAGAGGGGCCCTCTGTCAAATGGACAGAGGGGTATGGACGGCCCCCTCTGTCAAATTGACAGAGGGGTATGGACGGCCCCCTCTGTCAAATTGACAAAGGGGTATGGACGGTGGAATGGTAGGCCATATGTCAAGTTGACAGAGGGGTATGGACGCTGGAATGGTAGATCCTATGTCAAATTGACAGAGGGGTATGGACGGTGGAATTGCCGGCCCCTCTGTCAAATGGACCGAGGGGCCCTCTGTCAAATTGACTCATGGGGATGGCAAGGGCCCTCTGTCAAATTGACAGAGGGGTATGGACGGCCCCCTCTGTCAAATTGACAGAGGGGTATGGACGGTGGAATGGTAGGCCCTATGTCAAATTGACAGAGGGGTATGGACGGTGGAATGGTAGACCCTATGTCAAATTGACAGAGGCGTATGGACGGTGGAATTGCCAGCCCCTCTGTCAAATGGACAGAGGGGCCCTCTGTCAAATGGACAGAGGGGCATGGCCTGCCCCTCTGTCAAATTGACAGAGGAGTATGGTCGGTCCCCTCTGTCAAGTTGACAGAGGGGCCCCTCTGTCAAATGGACAGAGGGGTATGGACGGACCCCTCTGTCAAGTTGTCAGAGGGGTATGGACGGTGGAATGGTAGGCCCTATGTCAAATTGACAGAGGGGTATGGACGGTGGAATGGTAGACCCTATGTCAAATTGACAGAGGGGTATGGACGGTGGAATTGCCGGCCCCTCTGTCAAATGGACAGAGGGGCATGGCCTGCCCCCTCTGTCAAATTGACAGAGGGGTAAGGTCGGTCCCCTCTGTCAAATTGTCAGAGGGGTATGGACGGTGGAATGGTAGGCCCTATGTCAAATTGACAGAGGGGTATGGACGGTGGAATGGTAGACCCTATGTCAAATTGACAGAGGGGTATGGACGGTGGAATTGCCGGCCCCTCTGTCAAATGGACAGAGGGGCATGGCCTGCCCCCTCTGTCAAATTGACAGAAGGGTAAGGTCGGTCCCCTCTGTCAAATTGACAGAGGTATGGACGGTGGAATGGTAGGCCCTATGTCAAACGGACAGAGGGGTATGGACGGTGGAATTGCCGACCCCTCTGTCAAATTGACAGAGAGGGCCGACCCCTCTGTCAAATGGACAGAGGGGCCCTCTGTCAAATGGACAGAGGGGCATGGCCGCCCCCTCTGTCAAATGGACAGAGGGGCATGGCCGGCCCCCTCTGTCAAATTGACAGAGGGGTATGGACGGCCCCCTCTGTCAAATTGACAGAGGGGTATGGATGGCCCCCTCTGTCAAATTGACAGAGAGAGGGGTATGGACGGTGGAATGGTAGACCCTATGTCAAATGGACAGAGGGGTATGGACGGTGGAATTGCCGGCCCCTCTGTCAAATGGACAGAGGGTCCCTCTGTCAAATGGACAGAGGGGTATGGACGGCCCCCTCTGTCAAATTGACAGAGGGGTATGGACGGCCCCCTCTGTCAAATTGACAGAGGGGTATGGACGGTGGAATGGTAGGCCCTATGTCAAATTGACAGAGGGGAATGGACGGTGGAATATTAGACCCTATGTCAAATTGACAGAGGGGTATGGACGGTGGAATTGCCGGCCCCTCTGTCAAATGGACACAGGGGCATGGCCAGCCCCCTCTGTCAAATTGACAAAGGGGTATGGACGGCCCCCTCTGTCAAATTGACAGAAGGGTATGGACGGTGCAATGGTAGGCCCTATGCCAAATGGACAGAGGGGTATGGACGGTGGAATGGTAGGCTCTATGTCAAACGGACAGAGGGGTATGGACGGTGGAATTACCGGCCCCTCTGTCAAATGGACAGATGGGCATGGCCGGCCCCCTCTGTCAAATTGACAGAGGGGTATGGACGGCCCACTTTGTCAAATTGACAGAGGGGTATGGACGGTGGAATGGTAGGCCCTATGTCAAACGGACAGAGGGGTATGGACGGTGGAATTACCGGCCCCTCTGCCAAATGGACAGAGGGGCATGGCCGGCCCCTCTGTCAAATGGACAGACGGGCATGGCCGGCCCCCTCTGTCAAATTGACAGAGGGGTATGGACGGTGGAATGGTAGGCCCTATGTCAAATGGACAGAGGGGTATGGACGGTGGAATTGCCGACCCCTCCGTCAAATGGACAGAGGGGCCCTCTGTCAAATTGACAGAGGGGTATGGACGGCCCCCTCTGTCAAATTGACAGAGGGGTATGGACGGCCCCCTCTGTCAAATTGACAGAGGGGTATGGACGGTGGAATGGTAGACCCTATGTCAAATGGACAGTGTGGTATGGACGGTGGAATTGCGGGCCCCTCTGTCAAATGGACAGAGGGGTATGGACGGCCCCCTCTGTCAAATTGACAAAGGGGTATGGACGGCCCCCTCTGTCAAACTGACAGAGGGGTATGGACGGTGCAATGGTAGGCCCTATGTCAAATGGACAGAGGGGTTTGGACGGTGGAATGGTAGGCCCTATGTCAAGCGGACAGAGGGGTATGGACGGTGGAATTACCGGCCCCTCTGTCAAATGGACAGAGGGCATGGCCGGCCCCCTCTGTCAAATTGACAGAAGGGTATGGACGGCCCCCTTTGTCAAATTGACAGAGGAGTATGGACGGTGGAATGGTAGGCCCTATGTCAAACGGACAGAGGGGTATGGACGGTGGAATTACCGGCCCCTCTGTTAAATGGACAGAGGGGCATGGCCGGCCCCTCTGTCAAATGGACAGACGGGCATGGCCGGCCCCCTCTGTCAAATTGACAGAGGGGTATGGACGGTGGAATGGTAGACCCTATGTCAAATGGCCAGAGGGGCCCTCTGTCAAATGGACACAAAGGCATGGCCGCCCCCTCTGTCAAATTGGCAAAGGGGTATGGACGGCCCCCTCTGTCAAATTGGCAGAGGGGTATGGACGGTGCAATGGTAGGCCCTATGTCAAACGGACAGAGGGGTATGGGCGGCGGAATTACCGGCCCCTCTGTCAAATGGACAGAGGGGCATGGCCGGCCCCTCTGTCAAATGGACAGACGGGCATGGCCGGCCCCCTCTGTCAAATTGACAGAGGGGTATGGACGGCCCCTCTGTCAAATTGACAGAGGGGCATGGCCTGCCCCCTCTGTCAAATTGACAGAAGGGTAAGGTCGGTCCCCTCTGTCAAATTGACAGAGGTATGGACGGTGGAATGGTAGGCCCTATGTCAAACGGACAGAGGGGTATGGACGGTGGAATTGCCGACCCCTCTGTCAAATTGACAGAGAGGGCCGACCCCTCTGTCAAATGGACAGAGGGGCCCTCTGTCAAATGGACAGAGGGGCATGGCCGCCCCCTCTGTCAAATGGACAGAGGGGCATGGCCGGCCCCCTCTGTCAAATTGACAGAGGGGTATGGACGGCCCCCTCTGTCAAATTGACAGAGGGGTATGGACGGCCCCCTCTGTCAAATTGACAGAGAGAGGGGTATGGACGGTGGAATGGTAGACCCTATGTCAAATGGACAGAGGGGTATGGACGGTGGAATTGCCGGCCCCTCTGTCAAATGGACAGAGGGTCCCTCTGTCAAATGGACAGAGGGGTATGGACGGCCCCCTCTGTCAAATTGACAGAGGGGTATGGACGGCCCCCTCTGTCAAATTGACAGAGGGGTATGGACGGTGGAATGGTAGGCCCTATGTCAAATTGACAGAGGGGAATGGACGGTGGAATATTAGACCCTATGTCAAATTGACAGAGGGGTATGGACGGTGGAATTGCCGGCCCCTCTGTCAAATGGACACAGGGGCATGGCCAGCCCCCTCTGTCAAATTGACAGAGGGGTATGGACGGCCCCCTCTGTCAAATTGACAGAAGGGTATGGACGGTGCAATGGTAGGCCCTATGCCAAATGGACAGAGGGGTATGGACGGTGGAATGGTAGGCCCTATGTCAAACGGACAGAGGGGTATGGACGGTGGAATTACCGGCCCCTCTGTCAAATGGACAGATGGGCATGGCCGGCCCCCTCTGTCAAATTGACAGAGGGGTATGGACGGCCCACTTTGTCAAATTGACAGAGGGGTATGGACGGTGGAATGGTAGGCCCTATGTCAAACGGACAGAGGGGTATGGACGGTGGAATTACCGGCCCCTCTGCCAAATGGACAGAGGGGCATGGCCGGCCCCTCTGTCAAATGGACAGACGGGCATGGCCGGCCCCCTCTGTCAAATTGACAGAGGGGTATGGACGGTGGAATGGTAGGCCCTATGTCAAATGGACAGAGGGGTATGGACGGTGGAATTGCCGACCCCTCCGTCAAATGGACAGAGGGGCCCTCTGTCAAATTGACAGAGGGGTATGGACGGCCCCCTCTGTCAAATTGACAGAGGGGTATGGACGGCCCCCTCTGTCAAATTGACAGAGGGGTATGGACGGTGGAATGGTAGACCCTATGTCAAATGGACAGTGTGGTATGGACGGTGGAATTGCGGGCCCCTCTGTCAAATGGACAGAGGGGTATGGACGGCCCCCTCTGTCAAATTGACAAAGGGGTATGGACGGCCCCCTCTGTCAAACTGACAGAGGGGTATGGACGGTGCAATGGTAGGCCCTATGTCAAATGGACAGAGGGGTTTGGACGGTGGAATGGTAGGCCCTATGTCAAGCGGACAGAGGGGTATGGACGGTGGAATTACCGGCCCCTCTGTCAAATGGACAGAGGGCATGGCCGGCCCCCTCTGTCAAATTGACAGAAGGGTATGGACGGCCCCCTTTGTCAAATTGACAGAGGAGTATGGACGGTGGAATGGTAGGCCCTATGTCAAACGGACAGAGGGGTATGGACGGTGGAATTACCGGCCCCTCTGTTAAATGGACAGAGGGGCATGGCCGGCCCCTCTGTCAAATGGACAGACGGGCATGGCCGGCCCCCTCTGTCAAATTGACAGAGGGGTATGGACGGTGGAATGGTAGACCCTATGTCAAATGGCCAGAGGGGCCCTCTGTCAAATGGACACAAAGGCATGGCCGCCCCCTCTGTCAAATTGGCAAAGGGGTATGGACGGCCCCCTCTGTCAAATTGGCAGAGGGGTATGGACGGTGCAATGGTAGGCCCTATGTCAAACGGACAGAGGGGTATGGGCGGCGGAATTACCGGCCCCTCTGTCAAATGGACAGAGGGGCATGGCCGGCCCCTCTGTCAAATGGACAGACGGGCATGGCCGGCCCCCTCTGTCAAATTGACAGAGGGGTATGGACGGCCCCTCTGTCAAATTGACAGAGGGGTATGGACGGCCCCTCTGTCAAATTGACAGAGGTGTATGGACGGCCCCCTCTGTCAAATTGACAGAGGGGTATGAACGGTGGAATGGTAGGCCCTATGTCAAATGGACAGAGGGGTATGGACGGTGGAATGGTAGGCCCTATGTCAAACGGACAGAGGGGCCCTATGGAAATTGACAGAGGGGCCGGCCCCTCTGTCAAATTGACAGAGGGGCATGGCCGGCCCCCTCTGTCAAATTGACAGAGGGGTATGGACGGTGGAATGGTAGGTCCTATGTCAAATGGACAGAGGGGTATGGACGGTGGAATTGCCGACCCCTCTGTCAAATGGACAGAGGCGCATGGCCGGCCCCTCTGTCAAATGGACGGAGGGGCATGGCCGGCCCCCTTTGTCAAATTGACAGAGGGGTATGGACGGCCCCCTCTGTCAAATTGACAGAGGGGTATGGACGGCCCCCTCTGTCAAATTGACAGAGGGGTATGGGCGGTGGAATGGTCGACCCTATGTCAAATGGACAGAGGGGTATGGACGGACCCCTCTGTCAAATTGACAGAGGGGTATGGACGGCCCCCTCTGTCAAATTGACAGAGGGGTATGGACGGCCCGACTGTCAAATTGACAGAGGGGTATGGACGGTGGAATGGTAGACCCTATGTCAAACGGACAGAGGGGTATGGACGGTGGAATTGCCGGCCCCTCTGTCAAATGGACAGAGGGGCATGGCCGGCCCCCTCTGTCAAATTGACAGAGGGGTATGGACGGCCCCCTCTGTCAAATTGACAGAGGGGTATGGACGGCCCCCTCTGTCAAATTGACAGAGGGGTATGGACGGTGGAATGGTAGACCCTCTGTCAAATGGACAGAAGGGCATGGCCGGCCCCCTCTGTCAAATTGACAGAGGGGTATGGACGGCCCCCTCTGTCAAATGGACACAGGGGCATGGCAGGCCCCCTTTGTCAAATTGACAGAGGGGTATGGACGGCCCCCTCTGTCAAATTGACAGAGGGGTATGGACGGCCCCCTCTGTCAAATTGACAGAGGGGTATGGACAGTGGAATGGTAGACCCTATATCAAATGGACAGAAGGGCATGGCCGGCCCCCTCTGTCAAATTGACAGAGGGGTATGGACGGCCCCCTCTGTCAAATGGACACAGGGGCATGGCAGGCCCCCTTTGTCAAATTGACAGAGGGGTATGGACGGCCCCCTCTGTCAAATTGACAGAGGGGTATGGACGGCCCCCTCTGTCAAATTGACAGAGGGGTATGGACAGTGGAATGGTAGACCCTATGTCAAACGGACAGAGGGGTATGGACGGTGGAATTGCCGGCCCCTCTGTCAAATGGACAGAGGGGCATGGCCGGCCCCCTCTGTCAAATTGACAGAGGGGTATGGACGGCCCCCTCTGTCAAATGGACACAGGGGCATGGCCGGCCCCCTTTGTCAAATTGACAGAGGGGTATGGACGGCCCCCTCTGTCAAATTGACAGAGGGGTATGGACAGTGGAACGGTAGGCCCTATGTCAAATGGACAGAGGGGTATGGACGGTGGAATGGTAGGCCCTATGTCAAATGGACACAGGGGTATGGACGGTGGAATTGCCGGCCCCTCTGTCAAATGGACAGAAATTAGAAGTCTTAAAATTAGAAGTTCTAAAAGTTCATTTTCCCAACTAATTTAGTTAATTAATTTAAAAATATTATTTCAAGCATTTGACCATACTTGTATTGTACAAGCTGTACACTTACTTGACATTCAATCAAAATTTATATAAGAATTTAAATAAAATTTAGTTAATATATATTTTATTATGTATAAAGTCAATTGGTTTAAATTTCCTTGATATATCAAAAGCTTAATATTTCAGTAAATTAAATAGCTAAAGTTGTAATTTGCAATTTTGGAACCAAACATTCTTTTAAGAATATGAATTGATGGAAATTTGTTGTTGAAAAGTTCATTGAAAATCAGAAAGTCATAGAATAATTATAAGACATCAATAAACTTTTAAAATAGCAATATAACATTGAGTTTGCAATCAGTTCGGGTTTTGTGAGGAAAGCGACCTCACAGAACTAGTTTTGCGAGAAATGGCATCACAGAACGGGTTTTGTGAGGCACGAAACTCACAGAACTAGTTTTGTGAGACAAGGCCTCGCAGAACGGATTTTGTGAGGTTTGAGCCTCACAAAATATTATTAAAATATTATCATTTTCAAAATAATTAGTAATAATGTAAACTTGATCGGTGATAGGCGGAAAAAATTAGAACTTGTAGTTATTCAATTTAATTTAATTAATTTAATCAGTTATGATTATTAAGTTCTGAGACAGCTACAACAAAAACAATTCCAAGAATTAAGTCTACTGTCTCAACCTAAGTGAAACGTATAATAAAAACTCATTGCTATAATCAGGATGATGCAGTGAAGTGGGTCGTGTGAAGTCAAATGTTGACCCATCGTTGGCGTTGCCACTGTGCTAAACATAGTTACACACAAACGATGAAAGCACGCAAAAGCAGTACACAAACAAACGCACACATTTTCTCCACTGCTTCTGCTTCTCCATATTGTACTTACACTTCTGCATAAATGCATTAAGAATAAAGAATTAAATATCAAATATGATTGTTTAATTGACGAAATTTTCTCTGAAATCAATGATAATGTACAGTAATCAAATTCCTATATTACTCAATGTATACGTAATGTTTTGTGTATAAGTACAGCACTGTGTGTAATCATTCATGTGTAACCATACGTGTGAATGGAAGACCACAGTTCAGAAACGCTTTTCTTCAACTTTGACGGGGGAACCAAAAGCTCAAAAGCTGCAATAGGTGAAGGGTACGCCACAGATGACGGCCGCCCTCACCTATATCAGTCTGGCAGAGTGGTATGAGTGTATATAACCGATATGAGTGTATATGCATATATGTTCTGCAATGGTTTAAGACAGGCAGTACATGATTTCTGTGTGGATTTCTCTTTTGGAAAATTTCTTTCTCTGGTCTACGCAATTATGCATTTGTGTATTGGTTTATAGACAGTACTTGTAGAATTCAAAACCGGAATAGAATTCCAATTTCAATGAATAGCTAATTAAGACCTTCTAAACTGACACCAGCAACTTATTGCATTAAATATTTAACAAAACAGTGAAAGTTTGTAAATACTTTTACCAAAGTGTGGAAAGCAGCCTGGTTTTTTAAACCATTTTTAAACAATATAACCGAAGCAGGTTATATTGTTTGATGAGGACGGCGCCGGGCATTTTGCCTTATCTGTTCAACTATGCCTTTTAGCCGAAGAACTTTCTTCTGATGGCAAAATACTTTCTGTTCTCGCGTTCGCGATGAAAATTCCCACTAATACTAAACTCGCTAAACAAATTCTCACAACTGGCTGTAATCTAGTCATATCACCGTTATAAGCGAGACCCGTACCGAACCGAAGTACTTTAAGATAATTAGAAGCCGGCAGATTAAAACAAGTTTTTGTTCGTTCATGCAGCAGTTAAACTACTGCTGCCAAATATATACCTGATTAGTTTTTAAATCATGTAAATATTCTCTAAACCACGCCTGCTGGAAGCAAAAAAGGACGCGTGCACTCAATGAAGATCTCTCCTGGGCGGAATTATACCCCTTTTAGGGGTAACTTGTTCTAATTGTTCTATGAGATTATCTACGACAAACGTTTAGAAATGTAACTTGTCAAAATCATAAATCAAAACTAAGCTCTGGCAGGACTCGAACCATCAATTATCGGATTAAGAGTCCGATACGATATCCACTTCGCTACAGAGCCTTTAAATCTAAATGCTAAGTTAATGTACTTTATAATAAACTGTTAAGGATACGAAAATCATAACGTGGAGTTAATTTGAGCTGCTGTAACAGTAGTAGCACATCAATAATCTTGCACCTAATGAATAATTAGTTTTTCTTTATTTTTTCACTTTGTCAGTGCCCCGATTCAACAACATTATAGTTTATGCAATTATGAATCGGAGAAAAGTGAAAGCGTGTTTGGCTCTTAAGCTATCGCGCGGTTGGGTGCCAGGGTTCCCAGCGCTGGATCGAGAAACTCGAACAGATTCAGTACGTCCCCTACTCTGATGCCTGGTATTACTAAAGAATTGATTGATATAATAATAGTACCACGAAAAGACTTTTATTTTGTTCATTTATACATTTCAGACTGTCATAAACTTAAATGCCGAATCCTGGTCAGCCACCTGTGCGTTTGCTTATTATTCATCTTAAAATAAACTTGAGATACCCTCTGAAAGTTAGTTTGCAAGGATCAGAATGGAAAGGAATGGAATCAGAATCACCTAGCTTTAAGTAAAGTATATATACAATTACAAAAATTGATGGCGGGACAATGACCATGTTCAGCCAAGAACGAATTGATAACAGCGTCAATCAAAAGCTAAGAGTAGTAAATCCTTTATTCTGTCACATTCCAAGTAAGGGTTCAAATGAGCATCGGTAAATTTTTTGCGCTGTCTGTTAAATCTTGTTTGCAATTTGAAACCCGCTATAAATTCAGCCCGTTTGGGCTGCAAAAATTAAAATTCATTAGCCTGATTCAGGAAAAATCTTTGCGACCCCCGTGCAATTGAGAAGTTAATTAACAATACTGCATTTTGGAGGGATTAGTATTTTAAGTCTACGTGAGCTAGGTGTTCATAAACAAGTCACTCTTTGTAATATTATTAAATGCATTCAAGTTGAGATTACATATTAGTTCATTAAAAGCATTGGAGCCAATCATAGCACAGTCAATTCAATACAAAAATACAAGGATATCCAAATTTAAATTAGAAAGTTTAACTAAATACATAAAGTGTTCGCGACATACCAAAAATACTCATCGAGAATTGGATTTAGAATATAACTTACTTGAAGTCAGTGTTTCCCTAGATTCATCAATTTCTGAATAAAACAAGTGGATCAATGATCAAGTTCACTAAATAGTTTCGTTAAAATACAAAACCTTTTGATTTGTCACACATTAGAAAATTTCCGCAAAAGTCTAAATATTCTTAACATTAGCTAAAATTTCAGACGTTGACCCTTTACTGTCGTTTAAACTGAAAAAATAAGTAAGCAAGTAAATGCATAATTAAAAATATATATAAATAACCTTTGTCGTCATTGTTGCTAGCAGTTGCTTTAAGCCTTACAAAATTTACAAAAAGCTGAGTAACTTTCATTACTTTGCTTTTGTGCTATTGTCAGTTATCTCATCAACTCGTTTACTTCGCTAAAAATTTAAATTATAGCAAAATTTAAAAATTTAATCGTTTTAGCATTTCCTGTCGATATTTACAGCATGTACAAAAATTTCTTATCTTTCCTGTTATTTTAGCAGGTTCTTATGAAAGTTTGCAGTAACTTGCATCCAAAATTCTGAGTTGCTCACGTTTTTGGCTATTTTTTCATATCGTTTCGATATTTTCTGGTATTTTATTAAAGTTTTTTGCTAAGCTACAGAATTGTTTATACTTATTCTCACGTTTTCACGTATTTGTTATCGCTTTGTTTGGCAGCAAACGCACCATTTCAATAGTTCCACTTGTTTTAACTCATTTTTTTCCATCTTTTCATGTATTTTTGTGAAAATTTAAAAGTTTACAAAATTTTATTCTGTCATATGCAAATATACCCATTCGGCATTCAGTACATCCCATTGGGATTTTTTCCTCCCCGTGGGATTAAAAAATGCCATCACTTTTTTTAGCGTGAGCCCGTCATTTTTCAATCTTTTTTGAATTTTTTCGACGATCTCTGGCGAATTTTACCATTTTCCGTCGGTTTTTGGGACTTTTCCGGCAGTTCACGCAAGCTCACGCTAGTTCACGCTAGTTCACGTTATTTGGGATTTTTTAATCCCAACTTTGGTTTTGACCGTGAACTTTCGTGAACTCAATTTCTTTTGATTTTTTTCGGGTTTTTTTCTGGTTTCTTGTGTTTTTCTTTGAGTTTTTCTTGATTTCCTTCAATTTTTGCCACTTTTGGGCTGAGTTCTTTGGGATTTGTTATCCCAGCTCACGATTTTATCGCGACCATCCGTGAACTTAACTTTTTCCCGATTTCTCCACCTCAGACTTTCTTGTATATATTTTCCAGACTATCGTTGACCGTATTCCAGGATATTGTACGCTAAGGAATGCTGCTGCCACCAATCGTATCGACAAAATTGATATTTGCCGATATCTGATACATAGTAAGACCTAATTGAAGTTTCCTATTTTCAAGGTTTCTCTGACAAGTCTATATATATATATATATACGTGATTAGTGATGTGCACTGGATATTTTTCATATCCGATATCCGCCTATTTTGCGTTAACGGATATCCGGTTATCCGCCTAGTCAAAATTTAAAGTCGAGAAAATTTTCTATTCGCTTAAGGTTTCAGTTTTTCTGGCAATTTTTCGCTGCCCTGTGAATTTTTATCATAAAGCCAAGTTGCAACATAAAAAATTTTAAAGAAAATTTTGAAGAATGTTCTTAAAACGTAGAAATTTTTGTTAAAATTCTGCTACTTTTTCATTACTTTGTCTAAAATGTAAACGGATGTCCGGATATTTTTCTCAAGTCGGATATTATCCGAGTATAAAAATTATCCGGATATCCAGTGCCCATCACTAATACGTGAGTGTATGATTTAATGAAAAGTGATGTTTTTAAAATCGCTTAAACTAAGTAAACTGCAATGTAAATGTGCAATATCTTATTTCTAGATGGTTATTCGATGTACTGCGAAGACGAGGAATTCATGTGTGATGAAAGCGATGAGTTTCGCCAATTTATAGGTGCGTGATTATGCTGTATTTATTAATTAATACTGTGCTAAGCATTATTTATTGTCAGCGTCCGTAGAACCTTAAATCCCTTTAATATTAATTTTGTTAACATTAAAGTTTCTCTAAATTTAAAGATTAAACGACCCCGCCAATTTCATATTCTGATTTAAACCTATTTTCCGGTATTTATTTAACTGCCAAATTTTATATTCTTCTTAATATTACACACACCTAATGTCCACGGTTAAGGTCCAGCGCGTACGGTCACGGGGTACGGGTAGGCTGGTCGCTTTTCGAGTATGCTTCAACCGAATATTGTCCCAGCCTTCATTTTGACCCTTTGGAGGATGAGTCTCTCTGTAGTTATTTCTCTTCTGAAAATGGATTGAAAAAATCGGCATTGTTGCATGGAACCGAGGAATTTGGAATGGATAAAAGCGTTGAAGTGACTTGTCTGAATGGTGGATTGTCTAGCAAATTTACAATAGAAAAACATGATTATATAAGTAATGCCAGCTAAATGTAATCATGACAATCATAATAACTTCGCATGCTTTGTTTCATCTTCCGGGTACACGGCTTCAAGAACGCAACCCATGTCGTAGACGTACCCTGCGTATGAATACGAGTAGAACTACCCTGCGTGAATAAAGGTTTAATACTAATACGTAGTGCATAAACACATTCGTAAATGCCCGTCACGACGTATGCTCGTAAGTGTGCGTACGCAGAATACGTGGTGGTACGTACGTAGAATACGCAAAAACGTACACGTGTGTGTTGTACGTCGTACTGTTATTTAGGTAATTATGTTAATACAATTTTGATTTACATAAAACACTTTGATATATTGTTTTAATCATATTTAAATTCAAGCGATACTAATTTGGCACTTTTAAACTTCTTGCAGAGGAAAGTCATGTACCACCGAAGGTCTGAAAAAGTCGGACCTCCGGTTGGACTCGATTCGAACCCACGACATTTTGCGCCCTAGGCAAACTTGCTTTATATATACAGTGTTTATGCGTTTGTATTTATACAGGGTATATTGACCTTACCCCCTCCCCGAAATCGCCCCCGGATTTTTGCTGTCCCCCCTGGATTTTTTGGGGGCCCAAATTTTTGCCAAAAGTAGGCAAATTTTCAAACATTTTTCGTCTTCACCGGACATTGTTTCGTTAAAATGACTGTTTCTTGCTTAAATCCTGGCATTTTTGATAACTTTTTAGCCTTTCTACGTGTAAACGGAGTTTACACATGTCCAAGGCAAATGCTGCTCTGTCTGCCAGATCTAGACATGATGTATGTAGACTAAATATGTTACTTACTTCTTTTGTATTTGCCGAGATATCGGAATGCCGGCCCTAGACAAAAGAAGTACAAAAGAAGTGTAAGTAAAATACGCCAAAAATACCAATTTTTAGCTCATTCTTGCAAAAACCTCCCCCCCCCCCGAAGATTTCGTCCCCCTCCCCCACCGGAAGCCCCCCGTAAAAAAATCCCTAAAAAATACCCTGTGTATATATATATATATATATATATATATATATATATATATATATATATATATATATATATATATATATATATATATATATATATATAGGATAGATACTGTTAAAGAATAATTTATTAACTTGGAACTCGTGCGTCAAACATGAAATCCCATCACATAATGGAAATCTTGTCATTGCTCTATTCCAAGCATCTAATTACTGGCTAAAAGCTGCTCGTTGTTAAACGAATAATCCCTTGATTTTTTGGCTTTTAATGCTGTAAAACGTGTTTGCAGTAGGTTATATAGTTGTTAATTTTTTTAATTTAGACATGTTGAAGTTTACGGTGCCCTTGCATGTGTCCCTGCCGTTGCTCCACGATTCCGTGGTTCATTTGCCGACTTCCGTTACCACAGATGCCAATGGTTCTGGAACTGGTGGACAAGATTCCGGTGGTTCTGGGGGTGAGTTTGTTTTATCTACTAGTAACGAACAGTAGTAACATTAGGTTAAGCAGTGGTTTAAAGAAATTGTTGCCTGAATCTGTGATTTATCATTGTTTTTGATCCCTCCCATATTAAGAATTTGCAGTGATGATTTTTTGTACTTCTATTTTCAGTGCTCAGTGCGGTCGGTGGTCAGCCATCTAGGAACCCTAGTCCTGCTTTTTTGGCACCCTTGGCAGGTACTGAAAATCTGCCTTCTGTGTCAGGGATGGCATCCAAAAGACGGTCGGCAAAGTCAGCCGTTTTCGGAGCGTCTTTTTCAGATATAAGTTTATTTGTTCAGGATTTAATACGTATCGGCCCCTTGTCACTAATATGTACCTTATGCTGTTGACCCCATCGTGTCAGAAGGACGCCGGCTTCTTCCGTTTTGTATCGTGCATGCTGTCGTGGCCTCCGACCCCTTTGTACACGTAAAGACCAAACCGGCAGACGCTGACAAGGGATTAGTGGTGTACATTTTTGTGATCACTAGGTGCATTACTTAATAGAACGAGTGGTATACAATTGGATTTTGTATTTAGAAAGTACCGACGTACTCTGCTGAATCGGGGCAATCGGCATCGTTTCCTGATAATCACCCCCGTAATTCAGGACGGGCTAGTCAAGATGTCTGCGATGCTAGATGTGAGCTAGTTTTAATTGATATAAAACGAACTATAAATTACCATTCCAGCGCATTAATGAATGTACGTTTATAATAATTTCGCTGTTTTTGCTGCGGAAGATAAATTGCTTTAAATAGACATTTCAACACTTAACTTCCCAGTGAAAGTGGAAAGTTTTTTGAAAAATTTTACTTTTCCAATGCTTCGACCTCTTTAATACTTTAAAACTATCTCCTTTTAAAAATCCTGGATATGCCCCTGCTCACATATTAAGAATTTGCAATGATGAGTTTTTCTTTTTGTACTATTTTCGTACTATTTTCAGCGGTCGTTGGTCAGTCGTCGAAGAATTCTAGTCCAGGGTTTCCGGCACCCTAGAAACTGAAAATCAACGTGTGATAAGGAAGATGAGGACAAAGCCGTCGAAGAATCCTTTTGTTGGAACATCCTTTTCGCATGTAAATTTTATTTAAACTAACTATTTCTATTACTTCAAATGTATATTGTGTTGAGTTGTATAAATACAGTATATAGATTACACCAATATTAAGGCGTGCTCTCTCAGACAAAACGAGCACGTACAGAATGATAATACGTCCCCGCCCCCAAACCTGACGCTCCCATCAGCTCCAGCGCTTAGATTAGGGGGTTTAATTAAAACCTTTAAATTTAAACCTTTAATGCAACCTTTAATCTAGCAATTGAACCGCTGCTGCTATAAAGCACCGTCATGGCAAAAACTGCCCGCCACGTGCACATATTCCGGATTGGTGGACCTGTCAACAGTTCCATGGAATTTGCTACCTGCGATGCACAATCAGCAAGATTCCACGAATTTCCAAATTCCAGATTCCAAACTCAAATAGCAGGATTCCGAAAGTGCCAATCCAAATGACACAATTCCAACGGCGCTGGCAGCTTTCCACGGATTTTGATTTTGTGCCGCGCAAATTGCTAAATTCCAGAATGATTAGCAACAATCCGCGGAGTCTTTCTTAGAGTAACACAAGTTGCAAAATTCCAACACTAGTGGCAAGTTTCCTCAGCAACATTCCGTGGTGCCCCACAATTAGCCAAATGCCTCAGAATTTGGCAGTTTAGCCAGAGTCAGAATACGCATTGTACAAAAAACTATCCTACAGCCTTTTAGTCATTCGGGTTTTGCCAGTGGCCGTTCTTTGTAGTAGTAATGTGGTTTTACAGTTCTATTACAGCTTTTCCGTTACTGGCAAAAAGTGTGGGCCTAAAATGCGGCTCTGGAGGCTTATTCTGTCGAGCTCAGAAGCTCGGATCTTATTGTCATAATGCTGCTCCGTATGTTTCGTTTCAGCCATACTGTTCGCTGGATGATTTCGGTATCCCCCAGTTTGCCTTTGGCCGAGTCACTCCAGAGAAATTCTTTTCTCCCTTCACTCCTAAGCAAGTCGGTGGTGCTCCCACTTATCTGGCTGCTTACGACAGACTAATCACAGCTGGTGGCGGCCACACTTACT